>JASSUY010009832.1:0-45056 GCA_032466535.1 Forpus xanthops | reverse complement strand
AATTTCTTCCTCAGATCCAATCTAAACTTCCCCTGTTTAAGTTTGAACCCATTACCCCTTGTCCTATCACTACAGTCTCTAATGAATACTCCCTCCCTAGCATCCCTATAGCCCCCCTTTCAGATACTGGAAGGCTGCTATGAGATATGAGAGAACTGCACAAAAAAGTCTCTACTGAAACCTTGCAAAGCCAGAGGTATGCCTCCAGAAAGCCTATAAAACCAGTCTTACTCAGCCACATACATACCTCCAGAAGCCACTGTGCTGCATGGAGTGGTAAAGCAAGACACAATAATAAATAGGAGTGATGGCCTTAGTCACAGATTATGCTATCCTTTTAACTGCAATACATAGGCATCTGTACCACTCTGTAGCAGTACAGACTGACAGAAGTGGGTACACATCTGCTAAAAAGATTACGTATTATTCCGGTCCTCAGAAGAGCCTTGTAAACTCAGTCTTACAAATTACCATGTTCAATTTTTGCTTGTTTTAGGTAAACTCACATAATGTCAAGCATGCCTGATCCTTAAGTGTTGCAGGATGAAGGAGAATAAGGCAAACAGACTAGCATTTAGGTTTATTTGGTTTGGAGGGACCCCAAGACTAGATAATTTACAGAGAAAATAAGTAGATTCTCAATAGATTTGCAAGGTTCACACCTGTTATTAGGAGCAACATTACCTTACTCAGCAGAGAACTCCTCTGCCCTTTGCAGATCAGGCAAGAAATCTCTTGTAGGCTCCGGTATGTCAGCTTCTCCTCTGGTGCATTAAAAACCAAGTGTAGAAATGAACTGACAGCTTTTAATTTCTTTCCCTAATTACCGGCCACAGCGGCTGCCCGGGAGAAGACTAACAAGCTTCCTTTTTTTTTTAACTCATTATTATTTGAGCAAAATCATAGGCTTGTTTGGTGCATATTTTTGTGCCTTTTTTCTTACGACACTACTACTTGCTGCAGTCAAGAGCTGTAAGCTCTTATTTATCGTGTTTTAGCTAAACCAACAAAATAAGGTTTTCTAAAAGGTTTTGGGTTTTTTTGTTTGTTTGTTTCTGCTAAGGACATTAAGGCAACAGGGTATTGGTAGACATTTTGGTACATCTGTCCTGCATTTATTAGTTACTGCTGACACAGGTATGAATAGGCCTGGACCTCACTACTTTTAGGCTGGAAGTCATATAGAATCTAGCTCTTTTGACCTGAACACCTGCAGAGATGTTATTCCTCAGTATTGCAGTATACACTGTCAAAGGGACAGGAAGCCTCCAAGACAGAAAACTACAACACCTATCCCTTAGGTCTAAGCTTCTTGTCAAAGCAAAATAAGGACTAGAATAATTAATGACTTAAGTGAATACAGCAATCTGTTTTTCACAACTAACCATTGCTTACTTGCTAAAGTAGTTATAACTAATCTAGAGAGTGCTTGACATGTAGGTGTTTCCAGCAAAGAATTTGACTGACACACAGAAAAATCCAAGACATCACGAGGATTTGAAACAGACTCATAACTAGGTCCAAGTTTAACATGAGAAGACACCCAGTAAGCCCTGTGGTCAAGCTTGTGACTAGCCTTTCACTGCACTAAAGGATCAGGCTAAAATTATTGGAAAGAACTTTTGGGGATAATTTAGCTTCGACCAGGATCCAAGTTTCATCCCTCAGCTTTAGCTTTCTTCAGAAAATTAGGTATTTTACATATTCTTCAACTTGGTAATAACCAATGTTAGTTCAACTTCAAAATCTCCCTAGGGCAAAACCTTTATGTGGACTTCACTGAAGGGCACTAGCTTTGAATACTTTAAATATTGAGCCTGGGCTCACAGTACAGGGCTAGGACAGAAAACCTGTCCTCAGTTTTGCTATACTCTTAATGCATTGCCAAATGTCATCTTCTGACCAAGGAAAACAATAAAAATCTGCTTTCTCCTGTTTAGACCCTGCCCCATATATGCAGAACAAGAAGTCTCTTCAGTTGGTGCATTGCTAATAGTACTAGGTGGGAATTATCCAAGATAATATATTTGCCTCTTTGTATTTTCACAGTACAATCAGATTTCTCTGTACAAAGCATCAGCACGGCTTTCAAAAGGGCTTAATCCCCACAAGTTGTGCAGTACCAAACCTTAGAAGAATTTACATACGTCAGCTACGGGAAGCTCATGTTTTACAGAAGACTATGACACATTCCTCTGTGGCTAAAACCACACATTATTCATATAGGAAGAACAAACCAGCATGCGACCAAAGTTGCATCTGGCCACACAGTAAGGCTGCTACTATTTATCACTTAAATAGATGAGAAAAGTTGCCAGTAAGTTGCTGCCAACTGCTGCTCTAATAAACAGTATTTCTCTCAGCAGAAAGCCAGCACCATGTGCTGATTTATAGTAAATGTGCCATTCTTTCCCTGTGCTATCAGCACTGAAGACAATAACAAGTAGCTCAGATCACAAGAATACATTTTTATGAAAACAAAACAATGGGTGTTTGGACAGCATCTTATCTGCTATATGTGAGCATAGAAGCATTTGCATTGCTCCAGTGGACACTCTAACATCCTTTATTACATTTATGCTATCTGTTTCTCAAGCACAGCTTTGAGAATGAAAAGTAATGCATTGTCAATAAATAGCATTCAGTGATATACTTGACACATTTGGATCTATGGACACAAAAGTGAAATCCAAGCAGTGAAGACGTAGCAGAGGTTATGCCCTATTATGGAGGCAAGTCGTACGTATACTCTGAATCAGCCTGCACACATAACCAGAGAAGGAACTGAGCAAATACTCTGCTTCACAGATAAATCTGTAAAAATTCCCTATGCATCTTCCAACTGCCTGCCATTCAATTACCACCACTCATAAGGGAAAAGGAGTCTCTAGAACAGTATGATCCCTCTTCATCATTAGTGGCTGATGGGGAAACGTCCTGTTTTGGAGACTCTTTAGCTTACACAAATGTGAAGCTGCAATATTCCTGTCTCCCATAACGTTCAAGATGCTTTCACAGTAGGTTATTAGCCTGGTAGCTGTACTAACATTGTGTGCAATATGCATCCTGCTCAGCCTCCCCAAAATGCTCTTTGATTAGTTATTTCCATACACACACCATCCTGGGCCCCATCACCATTTTCTACTCACATTTTACTCAAATTTAATAGGAAACATGCTATTCATTAAGAATCATGCGTCTGCCTAACACAACTCAACTGCACTCTCAGGCCCCTTGGAGGTAGTCACACTCCATCCTGAGCCGGCCACCCAAAAGGTCTAATCAAATGGCTTTATGGACAAGCATCACTGTTAGACCTAGTGCAATTATTTACATTTGATTAAAGCTTAACACATACTTTGCTGTACTTAGTCTTCAAAAAAAGGTACTTAAGCTTAGCTCAAAGGTATTTCAGGGTATACCAGGGCAGAAACTAGTGATTTATTGCAGCAGTTGTGACATACATCTGATCTTTTTTAATTGGCATATGTCTGGCTTCTGTTTGCATCTGCTGATTCTCACAAAACCACTACTTATGAGCTACTTCTTCTTTTCCTGTGAAAATACTACTTCATTATAATTTAAACCTCTCTCAATCTCTTCAATAACTGCATAAACTAAAACTTGAAAAGCTCAGCCCATCTCCAGTTACACTTGCAATCTTGGCTACGCACATCTCCGAACCATCCTCCTAGCCCAAATCAGGATTATACAAACTCACTTTCTTTTGCTTTCACTTCCTCAAACAACAAGGTTCCAGCTGATGCTCAGAACCATTCACTGCAACTTTCTGACAATTACTCTTGTGATTGGACACACAAGAGTATCGACTGGGGGGTGTCTGATAGACCAGATCCTGCCCAGATCCTTACACGTGATAGGGATGTTGCTGCTTGGCGGAATTTACCTCTCTAGCAGACATTGCTGAAAATTTCAGGGAAACCTTCAATTCTTTTTGTATGTTTAAAGCTGCCAAGGAACAGAGTAGTTTCAAAGTAACTACCAACTGGTTCACTCTTTCTCATTGACAGGATGATTAAAAGTACATTAAGTGTAATTTGAAGAGAGAGATTTTGTTGTACAAATTCCCACGGAGAGGAGGGAGCAGAATCCTACAGACCACACAAACAGTGCCACTTTCAGCAATCAGGTAGGGGCTGAATGCAAGTGTTTGTGAGGCCAGGTCTCAAGTCATAAGCAGCAGCTCCCAGCGATGGGGCATGTAAACTCACTGACTCCAGAAGCTCTGTAGTGCAGGTTTTGCGCTGAATCTCTGCATAATAGCCAGTGCTTCTGTAGGTACCAGGCAGTAAAAAAGAGGCTTTAAAAAAAGACAAGGAAAAATAATTTTCACATATTGCATTTAAAAGGGAGTAATCCTCAACAGTGGAACCTTTTCACATCACATTGCCAAGAGAGATTCTGCCTTTTTAGTTAAGGCTTTATATTGCTCAAACACAGACATTTAATTGCAGGACAGCTCTACAAGAACAAACTGGGGAGAAACTTAAATTAAATGCAGTTCTATTCCTCCAAAATTAGAAGAGGCCCCAACTGGCTAGTAAAGTACCTCTTCTTCCTTGGGAGGAACTTCTACATGGTTTTTAAGCAGCAATGTGACTCTACAATATATGTAAATTGTAATCATTGAAGTATTTGCCGTACAAATGTTAATTTGTTTGAAAACACAGCTGGTTCAGTCCTTAAATGTGCATCTAATGGAAAAAAACAATAAAGAAAGAAGAAATTAATTCTGGAAAAACATGTTTGTTTGAGACCTACCCAAAAAGCCAACAGATCTCAGCAAAGAAACGCAGGATGAACAGCAAAATGCTGTCAATTACATCACATTCCTGCTATTTTCTTGGTTTGGGTTTTGGATTTTTTTTTTTTTGGTCTATTTTGGGGTTTTGTGTTTGGGCTTTGGTTTGGTTTTTGTTTTTGGTTTTTTTTTCAGCCTCTGCAATCCCGACATTTGCGTGCTTGAAGGACAAGAAAGCTGGATCCAGCTAAAACTTTTTCTGCCCTCTGAAGCATCAGTGAACAGCTAACAGTCAAAGCAGACTACTTCAACCCTCTAAGTCAGCAGTTTTCTTTTTCTCTCTTTAGGAGCATACACAAGTCAGAAATCAAACAGACTGCTCGAAACTCCACCAAAACCAGAAAAATAATGGCAAGCTCTTCCATACTTAACCTTGTGACACAGAGAAAGTGTTTCCTTAATAGCTTGTCTCCTTCTGAAGCAAAAATTACCATCACAAATTTGAAAGGTGAATGGGTGTTACTTAAGAAGTTTTTCTAACAGTTGAAAAGAAATGTAAGTAGCAACAGCTTCCTTGATACAGAGAACACCCTCTGGTAGTAGCACTTTCTTTACCCTGAAGACTATAGCATTACCCTCAGTTACAGAAACTGAGGCTCTTATAAAAGTTCAATAACTTCTGCCTGGGAAACAAAGAGGGGGTGCAGAGGAGCCCCTAATCTTTAGTTTTTGTCTGGAGCCTTTCCTTTTCTTCTGAGATTATATGAGGAAAATTCATCTAGGTTCTTCTCTTACTGAAGCTGACAGAATACTCAGACCTAGGCTTTTGGCAGAAACAACTGAGGAGAAGGACTTCGGCAATCAGATATAACTTGGAAAGTTATCAGGAAAGGACAACAGGTTGAATATTCTTCATAAATGGTAGAGCTTGGTAAACAATTCTGGCCTTTTTTTCCTGGGTTTTCTGCTGTTTAGTTGAAATCACAGTTTATCTTTTCAATGGCCTTTTGACCCAAGAATAAAATGAAATACTGACTTCTTCTATAAATAATCCCAAATAAAGTCCTACAAAATTACAGCATTTCTATAACATAACAGTTTGAAAGGGGAAAAAAATAATGTGTTAACAGTTGGCAGCTACTAGCCACAGCTTCTTATTTTTCTAGAAATCCAGCCAAGTTTTCCACCTCCCCAAACAGTGGATTAGAGCTGTCATGCTTCGATCATCACAGAAGCACGTATTACCAACCACTCTGGAAGAAACAAACATTCTTAGGTTTTCTATACAAAGCACAGAAGGAAAACCAAGTATTTGCTTTACATGGGAAATGTAGACAATCAGTATGAAAGTTTAAACTTTTTGTTAGCTGATTACTGAGCAGCTTCCCAGGGAATTTTGGAACGGATGAAGCATTGTGTTGTGCTAAAAATACAGTATGTAAGATGCATCTTAGAGATCCAAACTTACAGGCTGATCGTCCCAGTCCATATGCTTTTTCCTCTTCCCTGATTAGCTAAATTTTGCCCTTCTTTATTCAGGAAAGAGGAGTAAAAATCCCACAGCCCAATGTACAAAGTATATACTAATACAGCTGAGCTGCTAACAGGCTATTTGCCAAGAAGGCATAAATGAAGTCCCAGGAACATCACAGCCTGCTGTCCAGAGCAGCATACCTTTCAGGGCACCAAGCATGTAAATAAAATAGCATAGAACTAAATCACACTTTTGAACATATCAGAAACTATGACAGAAAGTAATCTCTCTTCCATAGTTCTAGAAGACAGATTTTCCCTTCTACTATCACTGCACGTGAAAACATCAGTGCCATTGATCTTCTCATTAGCCCTGAGCAGTGTCAAGCAGGTCTAAATGTGCAACAGATTCCAATCACAGGACTTTGTTGCCCAGTACTTCTGATACCACAAACCTCCCTGCCCTTTTCTTAAAGTCCACCCAAAGAGATGTCATGAAGTTTGTCTACTTTAGCCTGGAGCAGGGACTGGCATATGGTAGATGCTCATAGGATATTGAGGCAATTTTGCTAACAAGTGATTTTCAAAGGTTTCTAGTAGTGAGAATGCATGACTATCACAGCAAAACATTTTACCACTTTCAAACATCACTGCCAAATCCTAAGTTACACTTCTTCCAAAACCCAGGGGGGTATTGCCACCCAAGAAAAAACTTTAATATAAAAGAACCTCTATCCTGGGGAGCCAAAATATGCTCCATGCCCCTTTCAAAACCACTTTTCTGGTAACAAAGATACAGGCTGAACATTTATTGAGAACAGGATAATTTCATGCCCAACGCTTGAAGCTTGATAAAGTTACAGTCTTTTGAAGCTGAAAATTAGTTTTCAGGAGGAATTTTTAGGCAGTCGTAGAAGCAGAACTACCACAAAGCAAATTTAATACTTTTTAATGATTTTGGAATTTTGGCTAGATCTGGTATTATTTATACTCATATTGTACACAGACTTCTCTCAGCAGTACCTCAGTAACATCAGAGATTTTTGCCTAAGAAGGGGCCAGGTAAAAGTACCAAAATCTGTGCATAGAAAAAGCTTCAACCCCACACTGCAGTCTCACACTAAGTATCACACTTTGCTGGTTCAATACACTGAATCATTTGAGAACTTTATTTTTATGTAGTGTGAGTGGGTTTCATTACATTTGAGTAAGTTATGGTCTTACAGGAGTGAGTTGTACTGGATTTATAGTAGAACACCACCAGTAAAAAAAAGAGGCCAGCAAAAGAAAGATGCATTTTTAAACTTCTAGTTTGTTTTCTCAATAAACTGATTATAAGGGAAAACTAATATCAGATGCAGTGTGGAGCTGATGTTGGAGGGCGATGCAAGAGTATAATTTTCTGTGTCTTGTGAGATGATCAGGTCTCAAAGAAAGTACAAACTTACCACACTTCACTAAAAGTGGTTAGAGCACAAGAAAGGCAGCAGGGTCATTTTTGGCATTACGTTTCTGGCAGCCTGAATTTTAAGACAAAAAAAAAGAGTCTTCCTTTGGGATAACAAATTTACCAACAAAAAACAACAAGGAAGTGAACTTTGGGGAAGCTGTTATGAATAACAGGTTGTTTAGGGAGAAAGGAAAGCACTTCTTCAATAGCCTGCCACAATAGAAGCCTCCCCAGAGAAAGTCAGCCTTAAATAACCCTGCTCAGAGTATGAATTTAGGAAAGGTTTATGCGGTCAGATCCTGTCTAAAGGCAAAATTCTGTGCAGTGGTTTCTCAGATAAAGTGTTTCTGCAGACAACTATCCATTTGAAAACACAATGGTATTTGCTTCTCGCATTTCTGAAACACTGCATTAGACCTTCTCCAGCTTCTTACCGCAGTAACAGTCCCCACAGAAAACAGGAAAGAAAATGACACTGAAATGCTTCAAGTATTTCTAATGTGGTTGAAAGTCTGAGTTTCCTTTGATAAGCACTGTTTCTTTTTCCAAACAAGCACTCGGTAACTAGGTAGGAACAAGAGAGACACCCATAGATTTTCTTGTAGTTGTGAGGACTAACACTGCAAATAAAACCCTCCATTCAAGGAACATACTGCAAAGCTACACTGACATTTTTCAGATGCAAATCAGGCCAACAACTAATTAATGTAGCATGACCCAGAAACAAATCTTATAAAGATGGCAGGTTGTCAGGAGTCACCCAGATAATAAACAGCTGAAAAAGCAAGACATGTCTGTGCCCTGCTGCAGTACAAAGAGGATCCCATTCCATCCCTGTTAAACCATGTAGATTTTTTGAACACAGTAAATTTGGGTTCCTTCAGCTTTACTAACACACTAGGTCTGACAGAATTAAAGTCTTTTTCCAGTACTAGTTGCCTGGTGTCTGAGCTCAAAATGTAGATTTTACCTTAGAAGATGTTCCAGGATTTCTCTAATCCCCATGTTCTGCTTACACAAATTGATATAAATATATGTTTGAGACATCTACTCTGTTGTCAAAGCTCTCCCACAAAGGCTTTCAAAGTTTTTTAGTCAGCCTCTGTGCTCCAAAAGGAAATATTTTTGGAGTCTTTAGAATAAAGCCTGTATCTTGCTTAAAGTTTGCATCTAGTAGTTCTGTGCTGTGCCTTGTTCGTACCTCTAACCCTCAGTTCAATGATCAAGGCTGTGTGATGCTCATTTAGCTCAAAACTCGGTCCATTCCTTAATCTCCACACTGGAACAGAAGTCAAGCACAATTCAAACACAGTCAGTAATTAATAGGGTGTAACTCCTTCTAGCACTCCTTGTCAAGGTCCTTTAAATCTGCTCTCAGTTTATGACACAAGACCAGAAATTCAAGGAAGTAAGTGATCTCCCTTCTCCTGTAGCTGGCAAGGAGTCACACCCTCATGCACACACAAGTACACACCCATACAAGCTATTTAAAATTAAAAGCTTTTAATTGATCCACTTCTTGGCAGAAGGGTACAAGTGTGATTCACATAGCTGTATGATTGCCTGTATTGCTCAATGAGATACCACTAGCCTTTTCTTGAAGACAGTCAACTTGTCTGCTGCAAGTGTGAGTTCCCAGGGAATGAGTAACAAACTGCACCGAAAAAAATGGGAAAAAAAACAAGGACCCTCCAGCAGAAGCAGCTTCCTGCAGGACATGTGATTTAAGACACCCGAGTAAAGAGCAATGCATCACAAGACAAAATCCTGGAGAACAAAGTGGAACAGTGACGAGAGAGGAAAACTTAAAAGTGAACAAAATCCCCATTTTGGTTTTATAACAGCATACTCCTCACTCTCTACTCATCACTGCCTGCATTCTTAAGGAAGACACAGACCCTTTTAAAATTAATGGCATCATCTATTTCTCAGTTTGAGTGTGTGTTGGTGAAAGATGTATATGGATTTACTGGATCATTCTGATTAGAAAGAGCCCCAGGAGAGGTCATCAGTCCAATCTCCCATTCAAAGCAGGGTCACTCTGTGGTCAGACAAGACTACCCAAGGCTTAAGGCAAAAACTTGGGCTGACCGTTTTATGTCTTTCACATTTTTTTATGCCATAATCTTCTGAAGATACTTCCCCTTCCAGAATTCATGGAAACTGCATGATGTGAAGCTTGAAGAAATCAACTTGCCTATAAAGTGCCCTGGAATATAAGAAGTTTGAAATGAAATATCAACAGTGAGCCTCATGGGGGGATTTCATTACTCCAGATTTTAGGGACCACTGTGTGGCTGATTCAATTTTTACTTGCTTTTATCACTAGAACAAAGATATGAAGTAGTATGTTATGTTCATAATTAACACTCTCATTTCAGTTTGCATGTTATTGTTGTCCATCCTAACTCAAGTTCCTGTCACCAAAATATTACTGCTTATGCCACAAACTAGATC
Organism: Forpus xanthops; assembly: GCA_032466535.1. Lineage (NCBI taxonomy): Eukaryota > Metazoa > Chordata > Aves > Psittaciformes > Psittacidae > Forpus > Forpus xanthops. The sequence goes on along the minus strand of JASSUY010009832.1, from coordinate 34,914 downwards.
CCCAAAACATTAATTCTGCTTCCCAAGACATATTAAAACCCTGTATGATGTTATTGCTTTATTTTCCTTTGAAACATGAACTAGCTGTCTGATCCAGTATTTCAAACCCTTAAGTTGTTAAGCAGAAGCCACCAAGGTATTGAACATAAATTACATCTATTGGAACTTCAGGAATGACTGACTGCTGAGCAGCATTTATTTCCTTTCCACGTTAACACGTTTAGGTGCACTTTTCTTCAGCCTGACACTTGTTTAACTCAGTAAGATACAACAAAGACTGTGCAGATAAGAACAGAAGCAATGCAACAATAATTAATCACCTCTTTCTGCCTCAAGTCCATAGAAGTAGAAACCCTTGGGCTTACTGAAGAGGTTAACACAAAGTGATCTTTAACACATCTATTGCTTATGAAGTTTGTCTTTGACCCATCAGAGTATTCAAGAACTACCGTGCCTGTACAACTGAGTTATTCTGAGACATGATTTAATGTCTTCAACACTGATGTTCTCCCATAACAGATGCAAAGGTATATTTAGGATTGCAAACAGTAGCAAGCCAAGAAGAAAACAATACCAGAATTCTCATCCTGACTGGATCAGCACAGGCACACAGACATGCCAGAACAGCTGCATGGATACACAGATAATTTTGGCAGTGTTGAGGCACACACTAGGTTGAGATCTTTGAAGTCTTCCTATATTATCAAGCCTACAGAAACACAGAAAACCACAAGGCTTGGACTGCTTCTGTGCAGAGACTTCATCTTATGCTGATCAATATTGTCTCTTTACTGTATACGTGCTTTCCTTTTATGTCAAAGTTGCAAACAGTATGGAGATGGCAAATACACCTTGTCTGAATGTCTTTACTAAGGATAGCAGATTTTATTAACTTACTCAGCACTATGATGCTTTTGTTTGGGCTTTTCCTGTACAGGCACGTCATGTTAACTGAAATGTATTATGCAGTTCAGACTTTCAAGCTAAGAAAAACACAACCATTGTATTAGGCAGAAAGGCACCTTTATGAAGCATCAAGAGATCTTGGAGCAGTTTGCTAACAGATTTGGTAGCTCACTTTCACTCTCCTGAGAGCAATAATGTTCTAAGCCTTGCACACAGGATGACGTATTATGAAAAACAGCATCCAAAAAGCAAGCAGCTGCGGGAATTCATGTCAATACAGGAAGACAGCACAGGAAGCACAACTTGTCGGTGAAATTTAGAATAATAATTCTAATATGGGATGTCTCTTGCATCACTTTATTAGCATTTTTTACTCAGATTGAAATATTTGAAATAAACCACTGTAAGCACATGCCTTTAACTACTGGTATCTTTTCCAACTTCAACCACCTTCAGAAATGGATGTTATCTCTATCATATATAGTAAAGGCTAAGATATTTAAGCACATTTCAATGAACAGTAGCAGTGACCATTTTTTTTGTTTGCTTTGGATTCATGTGCTCACTTATTGCCATTATGGAAATACTAACATCAGATCCACCATGAAGGACCAACAGTTTCACTGGCTTCCCAAATCCTTCTCTTGATCCCAGCCAGTGTGCTAATGGGAAAGACGAGAGTTTTGCAGGGGTTGATGGTAAATTGCACTAGAAAAACCACACAAGAAAGTGGCAAATTACATATGGCTTTACACATGGCTTTACACTGGCTGATTTGAAGGCATAGTGTGTAACACACTCTGAAAGCACCAGCTTCTGAGTGCAAAATACTTGACACTGCTGAGACATTTGTAAGCCAAACATTGAACACTTAAAGAGAAACTTAAGGATCTTTCATCCAAGAAAATGTGAAGCCTCAGAGGAAAGAATCAAACTGATAGTATCAATATGAAGGCACTTCAACCTTCTTACTTTTCATCTCTTTGAAAAGAGCAACACTTGTTTCAAAAGCCAGTGTTGCTGGAGGTCTTCGCACAGTAGCCAACTTCAACAAGCAAAGCGCCATAAGCAACAGTATCATGAAGTCCTGTCTCAGTGCCTTCTTTCATGCTCCTGACAAGCTATTACTCAACTACATAAGAGACAGGTCAACAGTAGACAGCTTTGACTGGTAACCTCAGGGTGGAGAGCTTACAGTTTTTAAAGTTATGCTCTGACTCAAAGAAACTTCAAGAAGCATTTTTCACATGTTTTTAGGCTCACAAATTTTGATGTAGTAAGAGCTAATGAAAACACTTGTAGAAAACAACAGTTACAGTACTTGCTTACCAAGGACCTCACACAAACTTTTACTCCCAAGTCCATACAATTACATCACTTCACACATGCTATCAAGGGCTTGATAACAACATTTCTGCCTACAAACTTGTCAGCAAACTGTCCACATCCAGGCAGTCTCCATCAACAATTCTGAATGTAAACCTTTCAGAGACTTTTCTCTCCTTTTCACCCCCACACAAAGATGCAGTAATTTTTACGTGGCAACAATCATTACAAACATTACAGCTCAACCTAGCTGGACTTGTAAGTTATTTTCCAGTAAACTTAAGCAAACCATGAATGTATTCAAGGATCACAACTATAATATGGACTTAAAAGTTCTGCTTTCCACCAAAACCTCCAGCAATGTGAATGGCAGTTTAGCAAGCAGATAACTTACTGCAGATGTATTACTAAACTTAAGAAGTTGCTATTTGTGAACATTCACAGGAATCAGAAAGTAACCGTAAGGTAAACAACAGCTGAAAAATCAAACCTAAAAGATAGTAAAGCATACACCAAAGTATGACAACAAAGGGCAGAGGAGGATAACTTTTGGTCGTTTATCTTTTTACACATTCCTGTGTCTCTGCTTATGGATTGAAGGAACCAATGATCGAAGTTTATTGACATTCAACTACAAGCATCAACACCAAACCAAGATCACCACCCAGCATAGACCCTACTATGGGAAGCTTAAGGGTTCCCCTCATGACTCATACATGTTACCTTAAATGACTAATCTTTGGTAAAGCATTTAAAAATTAAGTGCAAATAAGATTAAACTCTTCAAAAAATATTATTTAGAACAGAAGATCACAGAACATCAAGATGATAATAAAAAATACAAACTGCTGTTGCTCCACCTTTTTCCTCTAGGAATGATTAGTAGTCTACCCAACCCACATCTTTAGTAATTATTTGCACAAAGCACAGTATTGATTTATTTAAAGCACAGAGGGGGGCAGGAGCACTTTAGCATCATTTGGAAAAGAAGTCTCAAAAAAGCAGTGGCTGCTGAAAAACATTTAATTCATTTGTAAAAAACAAACAGACAAAACACACACACTCCCCCCCAAATGAATTGCCAAAGCCACACAATCTGTGAGTAAGCCTTTCCTTAGATTTGACATTCATTTTATCATATAAAACAACAGCCATTAATAATCTGCATTTCCTTGTTATTAGTAATAAATATGGCCTCACAATCCATTAAAGCTAATGAATCTGTCTTGGGTTCTTTATGCATGTTACTATTACAAATAATAATGGTGTCTCTAACACAGGTTTACACAAGGACAGACTTTGACCTTTTGAAACATTTATATTCCCAACAACATAACCCCACTTGATACACAAATAGATATTTTTTGCTTTTTTTGTTTGTTTGTATGTTGTCTTCAAGCAGCAGATCAATGACTGTCAAGGTGTATTTAGGAATGCTATCATACCTTTTGACAAATGGTACCACTCATAGGAAAAAATAAGTTTATTTTCTGTATGCAGTAAACCTGCTCAGCTATGACATTATTTTGCAGAGAGGATTCCTCTTAGTGGCTAAGAGGAGATTAAATACAATTGGCCAGAGTGTAACACAAGGTTAGCTGCTTTGTTGTGCAATGACTTCAGCGTAAAACCTCAGACAGATAACACTATCAACTCTGAGGGTTGCTCTTAAACACATCAGTGTTGTCTATGAAGTAGCAGTTCATTTTGATTCCTTTAATTGCAAGACAGAACACTACTTAAAAAATCAAAACCACAAAACAATGTAAGTTTCTATCCAGCAACACTAAACAAAACCCCAACATGTTCCCTATGAAACTTGACATGGGTTTCCACAGTAAAAACAAATCTATGATAAAAGCTCAATGTAAAGAATTTGGTTAATTCTAAACTAATTATATTTTAAGGCTACTTCATTTTCTGTATGAATCTTCTGTACAGTGACAGAAATTGCTTGTTTCACATTTTAACTGAAAATGTCCCATGCACATGCACTTTTCTGGGGTCTGTAAGAAAACAGCTACTCCTATAAGAGAATTCAAGAGCAAATCCAACATTGATTGTTAGTGCTACTCATAAGCTTTAAAGTACCATTTTCAATCACACACTAATACAGTACCTTACAAAAAACACTAGTGAAGATAGTTTTGAACACAGAAAAGAGAACAAAGGAGAGGGGAAAAGGACAAGCTTTTTGTTTTGTTTTCTGTTTACATTTAAGTGCATCTCTGCTTCTTATAAACTCCTTTATGAAAGAACTCCTCTGACCTAAAGACAGTAGCCAAAATAAATTAACCATAGAAATTGGCAGGCTATGAAAGTCACACATGCACAAACTCAAAGCAGAAGAAAAAAACCCTATTGAAAGACACACCCGTGTAATTTGCCTGAATAAGAAAGGCCAATAGATAAAACCACTGTGATAAAAAGAAAATGGGGAGATTTCACAATTTTTAGTAAGAGGTAAATAGATCTTTATACAATTCTTACAAGAGTTAAGTAACTCTGAATATAAAGCCAGAAAATAAGCTATGATTTACAGGAAACTTACAGTTAAAAAGAGCTGGAAATTCCTAACCACAACTGCACCCACTCATTAATGAAGCAGGTTACATACTGCAGTCAATAACATACCCAAAAACTGCTTACAGCAATTATTGTTATACAGCAATTCTGTATTTAAAATGGGATTCCAATTCAGTTGGATTGGAATTGCCATATGGATGCTACAGTAATGGCAAAAGTATAAATGAAATCTTCTCAAAAAGTCATGATAACTTAGAAAATACCTTCTTTCAGAGAATAATCATGTACAATTTCAGCATTGAAGGAAACCTTGCAGGTTCTGTGCATCCTTCTCTAAAGAAGGCTTTTGTTACAAGACACCACTGAGGTAGAATGAAGAAGTCTGACAAAAGTGCAAGTTCATGCCAAGCTCTATAATGAACAAATGATGACCAAAAAAGAAAACTTGGCTACAGCCTGATTAAGTAGAGCAGTTTCTACAAAAATAACAAACCTACTTCAATAGCTTGACAGTACCAATGCCAAGATTGTTATTATGAGATACAAACTTTCCATTTTTTACTATAAAAGAATATTGCCCTTGCATTGATCAACAAAATCCTTTATGTTTTGTCCTCTACAACCAACATAAAAGTCTGCAAACCTGTTCTTTGAATTTATACTAAATTCCACTTCCCAAGCTCCTAAATTACTGAAAAATTGTATGCATCTCTGTACAAAACTGCTTACCCATCATGTGCTTTGGTTTCTGCACTGCCTCTTTACTCTAAAGTTCCAGATTTCATACTCCCCCGTGTTTGGAATAATAGTAGATGCATTCTTTTAGTATGATGACAATTCCTTTGTATCACTGAAACAGCATATAAATGGCATTTTTCTTTAGAATCTGAACAACACAATTCCCTTTCAGAACTAAGAAATAATGTGCTATTATACATTTTTAGGTAAAAATAAACTGCAAAACAATACTATGTAACTACACTTCTAATAAGAAAAAAAAGACTGGTATCAGCTTAAGAAAGAAGGGCCTGGGTCTTACTCACTTTACACCTGCTTTCCTACCTACAGGAAAATGGAACAAGATAATTTATTGTATTTCTCCTGTCCCAGCTTGCCCTTCTTCATCACAGCTGGGACTAATCAAGGTCTGACTGAAATAACGTGGACATCTTAATACATAAATGCTTTAAATCATAAGTCTATAGTAATTTCAGAGTGTTTTTTCTTATGAGTAGATATTAAAGTTAGATGTGTCTTTAAATGTGGTAAAAAAGTTTACTCGATTATGATGAGCAGCAAGGCTCCTTCTTGATGATGATGTATAGTAAAAACCACATAAAAATGGAAAAAAATATACTTTTTTTCCCCCATACTAGGAAAAAAGGGATGGGCACTTTATTACAATGCAAATTCAAAACACACTATGACATGCATTCTTAAATCCATTACAGATCCCTGTATGTAAAGTCTGCTCATGTTCCTTTTCTTTTCCTCAGATACTCAATGATCTGAAAACTGTTGTGCTGTAGTCCTGTTCCCCCAGAAACCTCTTTTCTGTTTACTGGCTAATTACATGTGAACAAATAGCCTAAAACATCACATGCTGTAATAAAGAGAAGAATGCTCCCCCAGGCTTTGGGTTTAACTTTCTCACCTTTTTAAAAACACAGACACATGGTTCCCCTCTTCTATTTCTTTACATTATTTTCACACCACCAAACTAACACAAATTATTTTTTAAAGTGTTGTCCCCTCCTGTTCTTAACAATTCAGTGGGAACATTACCAGCACCTGGTGCTCGATTGTTCCTGGGTGTTCTGGTTGCCTCTTGGTTCTTGCACAAATGGCTCAGCTGTCTGGAAAATTGCTGTTTGCTTGCCTTTATCCATTTCACCATTAAAAGGATCATTAAAGTACTCTCCATCTTTCTGCAATTACGCTCTTTGTAACAAAGATTTTTATTTTTGTCCTTTATCTCACTCATGCATAGTTCATGTCCCACTCTCAACTGCTGCTATCCCAGTAAAATGGCCTGAAGTTATTACACTGCCACTTCAGCTGCACAGAGCCATTTTTGTGCCATGCTCTTTCTGGTGAATCATCTGCATTACCAGAAAACACAAAAAAGAAAGTCACAAAATTCATCGCTACATATTGCTTTCTTAAACTTCTCATCAAAAACTTTAACTTTTCTTGGAGTCCTTTTTATTGTTTTTATTTTCCTGCTCTTTTCTTTACTTGGAATGTTTCCCAGCTGTATAAAATTGTTGGTCAATGATCCTGCTTGTATCCTTGGTGCTCAGGTTGTATTTTGTTTCTCAAAGGCACATGATACACTCAGAGCTTCTCTCTTCATTAAAACAACTTAGTTATTGTTTTTACAAAGCAATAAGATATGTCTGAAGCATTTACCTTCAGATTTGTTCAGACAGCTTTGAAGTATCTGATAATTAATGGTAACTCTCACATATTAATTGCAAAGGACATTAACTTTAGGAGATTTTAAAGCATTTTTTGTAGGACATGGAGTGGCAGGTGAAACTGCATCTGCATCACACTTACATAAAAGCAGCATCATAAAGCTACTCAGATTTTATAGCTCACTTTGAAAGACATGTGGAAATCCCATATAATATTGTTTTGAATTTTGTAATTCCAGATGAATAAAGCAGTGTCCAAGGAATTTTATAGGCTCCTCGGTCCGTAAGTTGACATGGCAGCAGGTATTCCTAAATGCTGATGCAAGCTGTCGCTTTTCCAGTGCTTGTGAGTTGCTTTTTTCATACTATTCTACATGTTTAATTCCTTTGTGTACAATGACACCAGTAAGTTGCTCACACAGGAAAACTCCAGCAGCTCTGCCTTTATTTATGGGCATGCGGAATCTCTCATAACAAAAGCTGTAGATTAACTCCCACTGTGAACTGCAAAACATGATGCGCCTCCTTCCAAAATTTTATTAGAAATTTTGTGCTGCTTCATACTTATGGTAGAACACTTTCGGTTAGAAGGAACCCTAAAGTTCATCCAGTTCCAACCCTCTGCCACAGGCAGGGATACCTTCCACTAGAAGAGGTTGCTCCAAGCCCCATCCAACCTGCCCTTGAACACTGTCAGTGATGGGACAGCCATGGCTTCTCTGGGCACCCCGTGCCAGAGCCTCAGCTCTTAAGAACTTCTGCCTTGTATCTGGTATAAATCCCCTGTGTCAGTTTAAAGCCATTCCCCTTGCTCCTGTAGGCCCTTGTAAAAAAAAAAAAACAAAAAAACTCTCCAGATTTCCAATAGGCCCCTTTAGGAAGCATCATACTCCCTGAAGACCGATGAAAATAGCAATCCTGAAGTAAAAAGATATTGAAAATCTCACCTCAAATTACACAAATTTGCCAAAAATAGTCCGATTTATAACATTCTGCAGTGTCACAGCCTTTCCCCTTCCAGCTTTGACTCCCAGGCCTACTTTCTCCTTGGACTTCCCATGCACGGCCTAAGGTGATTGCTGCTTTCTGCTCCACCTTCCCACAGCCCACCTTGAGAGACTCTATCACCTCTTTCTGCCTAGCCCCGTTAACTCCCCGCCATTTCCTTTGTCTTTCCACTGCTCCCGTCGCCTCTGGCTCCCCTCCGGCAGTCCCCTGCGATGCCTCTCTACAGCCTGACGGACATCTCGAAGGTCCCCTTCAGAAGCCCTGCAGTCTCCCCCATTCGCTTTTTAAACTCTGCACACATTTACAGCCGGCATAAGCCACTAAAGACCCGGCCTCCAGCAACAGCTCCGAAGCAGAAACAGCACCACACACCACTCTGAATCACCAGGCGCCTCAACGAACCCGCCCCATTTCCTCCCTCGACGCCGCGCTTTCAGCACGCACATTCGTCACACCCGCGGGATTACAACCCCTGTTGTCTGGCAACCGGGACGCTGCTACCAAACACCGCGCTGCACTGCCGATAGCGCGGGGTCGCTCCGCACCGCTCCTTGTTTTCTTTCGATTTTTCCACTTGGACTGTGACATACCACGAATCTGCCGGGTGCTCGAAGCTAGCCGAGCTCTACTCCACTAGCGGAAGCGGAAGGGTCGCCATTTTGTTTCGGGTGATGGCGGCTGTGGTGCTGTGGAGCTGGGCAGTTTGAAGCGGGCCCGGTGCCGCGGAGTCTCGCTTCTCGGACGGTCGCTGTTGCTGCGGGGCTCCTCCTCGCCGCAGCCCGCTGATGTACGGAGGGGGCGGAGGTTCTCGAAGGACTGCAGAAGAAGCAGGCCCGCCGCCCCTAATGTTGTTGTCAGGCGGGGGAGCGGTGCCTGGGCCCCCTGGAGGAGGTGGAGGAGCAGGTGGAGGTGGGAATAGCCGTGTGGAGCTGCTGGTGTTCGGCTATGCCTGCAAGCTGTTTCGAGATGATGAGAAGGCACAGTACCAGGAGCAGGGGCGACACCTTATTCCTTGGATGGGAGACCCCAAGATCATGATTGATAGGTCGGTGTAACACAACCCCCAGACTGTGCTGCGAGATCTCCTGTTATAGCCTCTTTCTGTGCCTCCCCTTGTGCTGTTGGGCAAGTGAGGGCGGGGGATGAACAAAGGGCTCGCTCTGGCAGATATGTGGAGAGTTTCTTCACTGGCAGAGGTGGAGGGCAGCTCCTGATAGAGAGCTTCGAGTGCTGCTTCTGTAACGCTGCAGGGCTGTCCCCTGGCAGTGGGAACTAGGGGTTCCTGCTCTGGTAGTGTTGGGAAGGTCCCTTCCTTCTGACGCTTGGTGTGTGTTGAGTCTTTCTGCTGCACTGATTAAGTTGGATTTTACAGGGCAGAGTGGAAAGAAGAAATGGCCTGTGCCTTTTTAATGCAAAGCACATCATCTCTTCTTACTTTGAAACCAAGGGAGCCTTAGTGCATGGGAATACTTCCTAGGCACCTTAAGTGTTCTCTAAGCTAGAACAGTTCAGTATGAGGGCAGAGAGGTTTTTATCCACCTTTGGGGAAATGGTATTTTCTTATTTCTCCTATGAAATCTGGCTGCAGGCTGTTGGTGGGATGCCCCAAAAGTAATTCTTGGCTTAATAAATTTCCCCTTGTGCCATGATTCACTTGGGCAGAATAGCCTTGATTTTGGATGCTTGTTTTACAAATTTATTGTCAGGGTGGCTTTTTTTTTCTTCTTTTTTTTTTTTTTGTTTGTTTTGTTATTTTGCAGTAGGTACAGGTTCATAGCCAGAGAGGAACAGAATCTGCTTTGGTGTTTCTTCTGGCCTCATTGTTTCAGCATTTGAGGGTGGGACTTAAAAATAAATCAATTCAGAACGAATTTTCTGGATGCTTTCCTGGAGAGAAGGAAAATGGGAGGTCAGGTTGGGTATATTTGTGTGGAGCACTGAAAGTACAAGAGTTGTGGTGGACCCTGAAAACCTCAGTGGGAAAGGTGGAAGGATTTTGATTTGAAAAGGATCACATGGCATACTGTGGATATTTGCTCCCTCAGTTTCATCCGTGTTTTGATCCTGTACTTGATTCTTACCGTTTTCATTTAACAACTACATTTGGCTTAGATACCAGTGGGAGAAAGTCTTTGCATTTCCTTCTGTAAGACTGGAGAAAAAAGAAAGGGCCTTAAATTAGGTTATGCCATTAATGATGTTTATGACTGAAATTAATTTGTGAAGTTGGAATACACATGTGAAAAAGCAAACAAATTTTTTTAGCTATGTTTAGTTTTTTAAGTATATAAGAGTGGAAGTGTTGTGATGCACAGTTCTAATCAAAATCACTTTTGTGACCAATTTCATCAGTAGGTAGAGGCTGTTTTTGTGATCCTGTGCAACAGTAATCCAATTTACAGGTGTTAAAGAAATTGTTGGGAGCAAAAACTAAGTATGTGCATATAATACTGAAAAATCTGAACACAAATCTGTAAGTTAAGGTAGCTTGCAATTACTAATCTTATAAACTCCTTTGGAGGCTTAGAGTCCTTTTATCTCCAGCAGCAGGAATTTTTCTTTTTCACCATTTTAAGAAAGGCACGTTGCTATGAGAAGACATGGGTTGAAGTTTGCCTGTGGACAGAGCTTGATTAACCAGATCTACGTGTTTCTTTAACTCTTTGCTATAAGAATATTTACTTTCTTTGTTTTTGGTCTAGCAAGTTGGCACAAGTCAAGAGTTGTGTGTGGGAAGACACCTCAGTGGAGTCGAGTTCACTGTCACTTTACTTTCCAATCAGTTTCTCTGAAAACATCCCAATGCAGTGCTTTTCCTGCAAATAAAATGATTTCTGCTTAGTAGAAAGGAACTGTACATCATTGATCTTTGCCGTTTTTACGGTGAACCTCCTTAAATTGCATGTATATGTTACTGTTCCTATGTATGTGTGTCTCTCTATCACATAACCCAGAACTTATTTCCTCAGCCAAATGGCTAGGGGCCGAGCCTAGCCATGATTTTACCTCCAATGGACGCAAGTTTCTATGGTGAAGATATCTCCTGAGAGTTCGGGACTAGCAGAAAGAAGCGAGGAAATTTCGACCGTTTGGTTCTTACGGATAGGTATTTATGTACTCGGGTTTGTGTGAATGTAAGCTATTTGACTTTCCAGAAAAAACGTATTTTGCAAGTGACATTGATTGGTTGGTTGAAGCACGTACGGTAAGAGCTGTTAAGGAAATGGATCCCACGTAAATCTATTAAAGGATAGCTTTGCCTTTAATTGTAATAATTTACTAGTTTCTTTGAGAGGAATTTAGACTATTAAATTTTCAATAGTTGGTGACAAATGATTAGCAAAATTAAACTTAACTTCTAAAAGGAAATATGCTTTAACACATAAGTATTTTTGTTTCATTTTTAATGGGTAAGTATTTAAATTGTCGCATAAACACAAGCCCTAAGTTCTCTGCATTGACCAGCTGTTTCATCCTGCAGGTACGATGGACGTGGTCACCTGCATGACCTTTCTGAATATGACGCTGAATATTCCACATGGAACAGAGATTATCAATTGTCTGAGGAGGAAGCTAGAATAGAAGCCCTCTGTGATGAAGAGAGGTATTTAGCCTTGCATACGGACTTGCTTGAGGAGGAGGCGAGGCAAGGTATTGCTCAAGGAAACTTTCTGAGTTTAGCGCATGTTTAAATAAGTATTTATGAAATTAATTTTACTCCTAATTTTTATACTCTTTTTTTCTGATGTTATCTTGACAGTACCCAGTGGATTCGAAAAACGGGAGTCTTTGCGTATGTGAGAGGACCTCAGGATAGTTTAAATATAGATCCACACAGAAATTGCCCAGATGCTGAGGGCAGACTGGGATTTCAGACCCCAAAGACCCCAAAATGAGCACATTCGGCTTCATTTTTAGTGTTGTATAAATGAAATTCTGCACTCTTGTATGCAAAACTACATTAGAATGTTTTAACCTGCAGCTTTTATCTCTTCAGGAAGAGATAAATAGCATATATACATGCTGTGTTTTTCTATTCAGTTTTTAGCATAAAACGTAAAATGATTAGGTGAAAACTTCCCATTTAAAAAGTAAAATAAGAAAGTTCCCTTTTTTTTAAAGAATTTGCTTTTAAGTATGTTCTAATGATTGGTAATTTCATTTTTATACAAGAGGAGGAATATAAAAGACTGAGTGAAGCTTTGGCAGAGGATGGTACCTATAATGCAGTGGGATTCCATTATGGCAGTGATTATTATGACCCTTCAGAACCCACTGAGGAGGAGGAACATCAGCCTGCAAAACAAAGAGGTAAGGGGAAAAAATAGCAAAGGTTAATTGAGAGCAAGAACATAGCACCTCTGTGCTGTCACTTGTAGCTGAAGGTTGAAAATATGTTTCATTAAACTGCAAGTCAGAAATTTTAAAGTATTTGAGATATGTATTTTTGTAAGTTTAGATTTTGCCATCCTAATTACTGTTGAGTCTGTCATAGTGACATAGTGTTGCCTTTTCCATGGTCTTAAGAAGCATGGAATTCAGTTTCTCATGTTTCCATCTTTAGTTACAGTAACTTTTCATTTTTAGCATGAAGCCTTAAGGATTTAAAGTATCATTGAAGTATGGCTTACCAAAGTAAGGATTGTTTATTTAACAGTTGGGTTGTCTTAACTACATATTGATGAGTTACTGTGGTATTAGATGTGCTTTTTCCTTTTACTGAGGCAAGTGCTAGAATGCAGGATCATTTTAGAGGTGCTAAAGCTTATTTAGTGCTTTTTTTATTGCCATGAGAGGTGGTGCCAGGGCAGCATCCATGCTGCTTGTGTTCTACCAAGGGTTTCTCCTGTGTTCTTCATACTGATGCTGAATTTCTTTGTCTTTTCTGGGCTTTATCTCATTTGTTTTATTCACGCTTGTTTGATAGATTCCATAGCCAGATAGTTTCTAAGTTCTCTATATGTAAAATACTTTTTTTTGAGTATTCTTATGATATGGGTAACTTTCATGGTGTGTGGATCTATGTATATATAGGGAAAAGCCTCTTAAAAATTTGAAGGTGATAGAGAACAATATATCTGTGATTTGGCTTCTCCATCTTTCTCTACTGCTTAGAGACTAAACAGGTGAATAGCCTCTCAGTCACTAAAAAGACAATCTGCTGAACCTTTCCTGGGTGTCTGTATTGTAGGAGGCCTTTGCAGAACTGCTTGAAAATATGCTATAATGTTACAGAATTTGCCTTTGATCATGTGTATAAGGAATAAATAAAACATTCCTGTTTCATTTAGTAAGAGAGCTGTTGTGAGGTCAAGCTGTGTTTGGTTTGCTCCACATTATTTTGCTTTTCTAGATGGATAAGATACATTATTTTAGGTATTTCAGCCTTAACAAACTCATGTTTTTAGAAGTAATGCTAACATGCATTAGTCATTAGGAACGAGAGACAACTATCCAGTCTTCCAACAACTTAATGTTTAATTAATTAATATTGAATGCACCGTAGAAGTGTCATGCTAAGTTATTACAGAATCTTGTGGTGTAATGTGGGAATTCTTGGTGCTCCTGCTAAGAAGTAGAGATCCTCATAGCAGGTCATTGGAAGATTGTCTCAGTGTGAGGTTTTTTTAGTAAACTCTTCATCTTCTAGAAAATTTTAGTCATGGTGGATTAAAAATGAGCATTTTCTTATAACACTTGATAGTGTTTGGGGAAAAAGTACTTGGAGTTGAAGTGAGTTGGAAACATCAATAATAATATTGATTGCTTTTTTCTCTGTAGTAGAATTGTACAGACTTTTTATAGTTTGCTGTGTGGTAATAATTTCTGACAATACGGAACTGTAAGTTCTTAACATTCATTTTTTTTTTATAAATCCCAGAGAGTAAAATCCAGTATTGGAAGATGCAGATAAAAGTAATGTGAATTACAGGCTGTAGTTCTATGAACACTTCAAGTGTTAGCTAGAGCTGCTGCCAAAAGTAGCAGTTCTGTTTTACTTTGTCTGCAGCTTCTTCCTCCTTGCCTTGATGGTAAAATCTGTTGGCTTTATGGAGTTAAACTATTTGAGTTCATTTAAAAAATAACCCTGCCCCCGACAAGCCAGCATACAGCAACAAAAAAGTTAACATCTTGCATGGCTAAGACCTTGTGTGCAGTAATTGCTGTGACATCTCATGGATGATTAGGCTCTTTTGCTATGTCCACAGTTCCCATAATCAGGTTTTCATGCAGTTTGTGCTATCTGATTTGTTAGGATGAAACTGGAATACATTTCTCTTAAAGTTAGTAGAATAGATAATACAAAAGTTACTTTAAAAAGTTAACTTTCCATTTCAGTTATAATAAAATTGTGAAGCGAAATCCTTTCAGAGGAATGTTTCTGATATACCAATGAACAGAATGTAATAAAAACTGGTCTTTGTAAAAGAATAACTATTTTAGATGAGTAGTTGATGTGAAAAGTGTGTTAAATATATGGGTATGTTAAACTTTTTACATTGAACTCATAGATGAATGACAGTGTTTATTTTAATCAATCAGTAAGTCAACTACTGGTTTATCTCTGTAGGTGGTGAAAGTGGATTTTAGCCTATGCAACTTCCATTAGGGTTAGGAGCTGATGAAAGTCCTTTAGGTTTGTTTGCATGGGCTGAAATGGTCGATAAATACAGAACTGAATTTAAACAGACCAGATGTATGGGTTTTAACAGCTTTAGAAATGCTGGATATCTGTAATATTTTAGTCCTTGCTAGGAAAGGATCTAACCAGTGCATTGAAAATGGTTCCCCTTAAATTTGCATGGGTTTTCTTGTAAAACCAAAAAGTAATATTGATGAAAATGAAAGTTTTCTATTTAATTTGTCACTATAGTCAGGGCAAAGGTTAATAGGGTTTTATTTTTTCTAATACCTCTTTTAAGATATAATTTGTGCAGTTTTAATAAACCACACATAACACCAGGAAGAATAATCATATTGAAATGTTTTTGGTGCAAATGCTGATTATACTTGAATTTGATAAATTTCTTGATTGTGCGTCTTTTTAGATACACTTTATTTTAACAGTTTCTTGTTAACACGTGAGTACTTCGACAGTGTTTGGCCTATAATATTTTATTCTGCCCTTTCTTGTAGAAACAGCTCAGACAGAAAACACAGAAGAAAATGAAGAGCCTTTTGTTGCTCCCCCGGGACTGAACGTACCTTCTGATGTGGAATTGGTATGTGTGTCCATTTAATGCAACCTACATTTCTATAAATTTTCAAGGAGTTTGTGGTGCTTTACTGGATTGCTTTTTTTCCCATTAATCTGTGACTTCTCTCAACTCTCTTGAATCTTCCTTTTCACACTGAAATTATTGCAGTGCTTATGCTAAGTGCATTTACTATCGCTTGTGATATTATTTTAGATAATGCAGAAAATAAGGCAGTTGTTCTTGGAATGGACTCTTAACTGAGATGTCAGGGTTGGCATTCCAAATGTAAAGGATCATTAAAACAAAATATTGCTTCTGTTCAAGGTTTTTTCTCTGGATTCTGTTTAATTGAGTCCCAATGTGATGGGAATAGAAAATGCTCAAACATAAAAGCTGTGTTTATGATTGGCATGTTAAGGAGAAAACTGATAACTTATTTCTAGCAAATTCTGAAATAACTTGAAACTATTAGCACATATAAGCTCTTTCCTTCATGTGATGTTACCAGAATTTGCCACATATTGAAGTTCAAATTTCATTGCAACTCACAAATTTTTCCTGAAGGGAGCTGAACAGTCACCTCCTTGAGTACAATTATAACCATGAGGATTTTCAATTATTTCAAATTTCATAAAATATACTGAAAAGTCAGATAACTCTTTTTCCTTTTCTGTGGTCATGAAATCGTTAATTTATACTTGGGCTGTCTTTTGAACTTGATAACCTGGGCCAGTAAAAATTTGAAGCACTCTATTAGAATAACTAATAGTGAACAAAGAATATTTGTGTAGGAGTGTTTTTCTACTTCATTAGCTTTTAATTGATAATTTTTATCCTGTTGCATTTTTTTTATATGAAGTAAGAGCTATTTAACATATCTAATGTGCAACTTTATCTGTTCAGATTTTACTTCCTCTCCTTTTCTTTACAATCTTATATTTCATTAGTGAAGTACTTAAAAGCCTACTTCTGAGTTCAGGGAAGATTTTCATATGTTATTGCCTTTAAACTATGAGTTATAGTTTAGTTTTTGAATAAGAATATGGAGTTGTCTATGAGAAGCTGCTTATTTAGCATTTGCATGCTGTTTCTAAAATGTAACTGCCAATGAAAGAATGTTTGGTGTTTTAGATAGCTGCTTTGTTTGAATTTTATTTTGTAACTTCAGATATGTTTTATATGTAAGTTGCAGAATGTGGTATGGGGCTTACTGAAGTAATTTCTCAATCAGCTATTGAACTTTAATGTATTCAAATGAGCAGAAAGGGTATGTGGGCATATTTGGTTTTGATTTAATGAAAAACCAAACCAAAGCATCTAGGCAGCAGCTCAAACAATGTATACTTGACCTTGGATTGGGAATTGTGGGAGTTTTTTTTCTTAAGCCTTGATTTGTTGTTCTAGTCAAGCCATTCAGTTTTACCATTGAATGTGTTTATTCTGTATGTTTTCAGTTGCTCTGAAGGATATAAGTCTAGTAAGTTATTGCTGAGGTCTTACAGGTCTGTTTAAGAAGCCTCTTCACTCAACCTTAAAGGGAAAAAAAAAAAAAAAAGAAATGCATCATAAATTCTGTTGCCATTATGTCTATCCACAAGTGATTGGAAGAGAAGTACAGACACATTACTAATCTGTAGAAATAGCAGAGTGGTGTTCCAGGTCTCTCCTGAGTTTACTGCTAATGAACATTCGAGTTCATTAAGTCAGTGAAAGACCTGGCCCTTGTTTATGGTCATGGCAGTTGGATAACACTTGTAAACACTGAATCATTTTGGAGAGGAAACTGCAGTGCTAGGAAATAAGACAGAATTTGAGAACCAGTCAGGGTGCCAGTGGCTTGCTGAAGATTGGAGGAGAGTTGCTTAACTATCAGGCAGTAAGGAAGACTCGGACATGAAAAAACTTTTTAACTACAATACTAGTTAAAGATTGGAATAGAGTATTTTACTAGATGAGTAGACTTACAGCTTTTTTTCAGAAGGTTTCTCTCTACTCTGGCAAATAGCCTTTCAGAAGTTTTTAACAGTTCTCAGTTTAGTAGTTTTATTATGATATCTGTGTCTCTGCCATTTAATGTTTTTCACTTCGTAAAGTTTCTAAGGTTTTGTAGATCAGTGATATTGGAAATCTTAGAAGTCAATTAAAAGCATATTCTTATTCATAGTGCGTGTTTTCCAGAGCTTATAGCGGCACTGGTTTTAAATTCAAGATCTGCTCGTCATTTCAGACGCAACCTTTTTGAGCTTCCTTGCTGATTTGTAGCTTTGTTTAGGAGTCTTTCAACCTTAAGTGTATTTTGTATTTCTGCGTAAGAACTGCAGAAATAGAGAAACTTGATGGACAATTAAATAATGAAACTGGCAATGCACAAAGTGTTAACGAGTTTGTTGAGGACTTCATTGCCTCTAATTAAAATAATTTTTGGTAGTGTTTTAGAGGGACAAATAAAACTTAAACAGCTGATTATTTTTCATATTGAACATATTGGCTGAATATAATTCCTAAAAATGTGCTGTTTGATCACATCCAGATTTTTTTCCCGTAAATAGAGCAGCACTTGTATGCTTCCAGTCTTCTGAAAAAGATTTTCTGAGGTTTGCAGCATACTTCTCTATTTAAAGCAATAAAAATGCAAAACTGAAACGATTTTAATGTGACGCTTCAATCTTTATAGGCAGACAGAGGATATGTTTTCTACAGCTTATTGAGCACAAGACAAAACAAAGCTGAGTATGAAATTAAACACAGTTGAATGATGAAGTTCATTCATTCTTTAACTATATTCTTGTTCTACTCACTTCTTGTGTTTGATATGCCAGTGCTCCTTAGGCTGGATATCAGGAGTGTAAATCCATGGATGCTGCCTAACCTTACTAATCTTCTATTTTGTTTTATTGCTAAAGCACTAGAGAACTGACTTTATTTGTCAAAGAACTAGAGAACTGACTCTTTATGGGAACTTGTCAGCACATAGGAACTGCAATTCTTACATTGGGCTTGAGATGGAACATGTTCCTTCCAAGCAAATACATAGTAACAGGTTTTTCTAGTTAGAGAATTATATTTGCACATTAAGTGATAACAGAATAAAGGACAGTGGCTGGCAAGAAGACCATGCATGTTGAGTCTTCTGAGCAGCTGGGGATATTGTCAGGTAGGGCAGCTTTAAATTGACACAGCCATGTTAAGAAACATCTCTGTCTCGTATCTTTTGCCAGCAGAAGTGGCGGTATGGCTATGGAATGTACCTGGCTTGAAATAAATTTTTGCTTCATCAAACTCAACCAGAATTTGTTCTCTGCTTCGATTTGGTTTGCAATGGCAAAAAATAGTGCTGATAGGAGAGGATGTTGCAAAAGGAAATGAATGCGCAGCAAAGCAAGAATGGGACTGTTTTTTTAGCACTGGTGTGCTTTCACTAGCTGAAATTGAATATGAAACTGAGTTGCTGGAGAAAGCTGCGAAGAGGGGCAGGGAACTGCTTCTGTTTCTAGTTCCCACTTCACAAACTGCTTATGAAAATACAAATATATGTTATTTTGCTCCCACAGCCACCAACAGCAAAAATGCATGCCATTATAGAACGAACTGCAAACTTTGTCTGCAAGCAGGGTGCGCAGTTTGAGATTATGCTAAAAGCCAAGCAAGCGCGCAACTCCCAGTTTGACTTCTTGCGATTTGATCACTACCTCAATCCCTACTACAAATTCATTCAGAAGGCTATGAAAGAGGGAAGATACGCTGCTCCTTCTGAAAGTAAAGCGGACGAGAAGAAAAGTAAGTTGTTGTTTGTCAAATGGATGTGAATCACTGAAACATCCACTGGTCTGTTTTGGTAAAATGGCCACGTCTTTTTGGTGCGTTGCAGTGGCAGTGCTGTTACCCTGCAGTTGAGATTGATGTCATGAGTCAGCATCTTGCTTGATTTGGTGGAGATTTTAAAAGGTTGGGTTTGGGAAGCTTTCAGGTCCTAGGGCCGCTGTGATCTTTGAGCTTTTAGAAACACTTGTATAGCTCTAGTCCAGTGGGAAGTTGTTCTGTGCATTTAGGTGTTTTAATGATGGCCAGCAGTATCTTCTTGTATCTATGTTTTGGTGAATAAACAGATTTATAAAAATGGTAGTTTCTTAAGCATGCTTGTCCTGTACCATTTTTCTTTCCCAATACAAATCCATAGCAAACTTGCATAAAATTTGAACATTGCTTTTGTTTAGACTCACGAGTGAAATCTGAGGAAGAAGATGATGATGATGATGACGATGATGGAAATTACCTGCATCCAAGTCTCTTTGCATCTAAAAAATGCAGTAGGCTTGAAGAGCTCATGAAGGTACTTGATCCTATTAAAATTACTTTCTACCTTGTAAAACATCTAATTTATGGGCACAAAAAATTTAATATGCAGGTGCTAAGATTTTTAGTTATCAACTTTTTTTCTTTTCCATCACATTCCCTGACTACGTCTTTGTAATTTAGGCCTATTTTGGTAAACTTTTCAAGTTACCTTTTCTCTAGTACATAAATCATAATTTTTCCATTTGTAAGGAATTGTATTTCTATTTTTGGTGGCCTTTGATATTGAGGGCATCACTCAAGGATTTATCCAGCAGAACCTGTATAGAGGCTGAAAAGATTAAGATATTTAATGCTTTCTGTATATAAGCAGAGAGAGAGTGTTTTCTTTTTAGTTTTTTGTAGATAAAATGTTTACATGAAGTCATAGTTTCAGGAAATTAATGTTTCAGCAGAATGTGCTACTCATTAAATGTAAATCTTGCTGAATGTTATTTTCTGAGTTTGATCAATGATGGAATAATGAGAATAACAGACGGTTGTACACATTTGAGGCTTTCAGAGGAATAGCAGTGGTGCTGTGTGATATTTAGACAAGTCAGGTTCTGTGTCTTATGCCAGTCTTGGCAATAAATGAGTAAGAGTAATACCCACTTTTTCATGTCCTGGATTTATGTTCATGTTAAAGTATTTTTTTGTGTTGTCATGTTTTCCACTAATTTTCAAAGAAGATGGTTCTGATGTGAGAGCTACAAAACCAGTAACTTCAGTATTTGGACAATATTATTGATGTCTGTTAATTTCGATGAATTCACTTTCCAGTTAGGTTGATCCTCTCATGTTTTGAGTATCTACTTCAAATTTTAATCTTTTTATCTGTTCTCAAATATTTATTTTTTAGCCTTTGAAGGTGGTAGACCCTGATCACCCACTTGCTGCACTGGTGCGCAAAGCGCAATCAGATAATAACTCCTCTACATCACAGTCAACAGATGGAGCAGCAGTACAGACATCACAAGCAGAATATTCTTCTGATTGTAAGTGCATTGTGATTAGGCAGCTGGTGATGTGTCTTGATGAATTTATGTGGATACTGGTGGGAAGAAAGTACGTTAGCTTCATAGTTGGTCATTTGTAACAGTATTTATTCTTTGAAGGTATGTTCTTCCACTGAGTGTCTCTCAAATTGTTAGCTGCTTGAGAAAACCAAATGGGGTGGAGGGGGTGGGCAGGCCATATCTCCAGTCTGTGAGTATGGTTAGCATAATACCCTCAATGTATTTTGATAACTTCAATTAATTTCTATTAATGAAGCCTAATGAATACCTTCACTGTTGAATATAAAGCTGTTCTATAAAGTAATACATGAGATTCCCATAGAAAGAAGCTTACTATATTAAGCAAGATGCAGATGGTAGATGTACTCAGAACAGTTTTGCTGGAGTGCCTAATACTGAGAAAAATCTGCAAAGATAAAATCACGTGAATTGAAGGATCTGGCTGAAGTGTTAAACCCAGGTTTTAGTGTGCTGTTCTGCTCTAAAGATGGAAATAGTTTTATGGTAAATAAATAAGTTTTATTATACAGTCACTTCCTAGATTTTTTCATTGTTTACATTTTATTCTGTGCACTGGTGCACAGAAATATATATGTTGAAAATAAAATTCAGGAACGTGGAGAGTTCAAACTAAAAAATTGATCTTTTAAATTTCATTTCTCATTACAATATTGAGAAGGGAGTACTAACTTCAAAGTTCTACAGCAATAGAGGACGTTCTTTAGTAAAGGTGTAGGTATTCTGTTTTTTTCTTAAAAGAGTAACAAAAGCAATGATGAAAGTGAGCAGTGTGGAAAGTTCTGTGCTCAACTGCTTTTCCCATGCCTGATAATGAAATAGCAAGACTTCTGTCTATTTCCAAATTATTATGAAATCTTTAATCTTAGATTTGAACCATTTCAGATGAATGTAAATGCTATCCTGTCTATAATCTCTTTTAAGAATCAGCTTTGCTGTGAAATTTTTAGCATCATTATTCTAACTTCTCTGGATGTGTCTGATTTCCATGATCTTTGAAGCTGCTTAATGCAGGCCTTGTATTATGCTCCTGCAAATTTTTGTAAGTTTTGATACTCAGCAGGTGAAGTCAAACTGAATTCGGTTTAGGTACTTCTAATTCTTTTCAGGTGTCAGAATTCTGAAAGTCCTTGATTCTTTAAATATAGAGATGAAACTTACTTTCCATTATAGGACCTAACTATTTGACACTATTAAGATGTGAGAAAATTCATATTGTAGCCTTCACTACAGTGAGGTTTCATGATACTGGAAATTTGTAGTTCATGAATAGGATTACTTCAAGTTAGTGGTGCTGATGTAATTCATGTGGTTTTTTAGTAAAGTTGTCGCAAATAAGTATCACCATAATGATCTGAGTTGATGTTGATGCACTATAGGTTCAGAACCCCCAAAGGATTACATGTGTTGTCAGTGTGTAATATATAGAGAGGAATATGCATGGAAGTAATTATTTAAAACTGTACCTTAAGAGAATCTAAATAAAACTGAAATGAGATTTCTGTGGACAAATTGGAAATTCATGGTTATTTCAGGAAAAACTAAAGTCAGAATAACTCTCTGCAAAATAATGCTTGTCAGTTTTCTGATTACTTTCATGTCAGACGAGTCTGAATGTGTGTGATGCAGTCTGGAACATAATAATTTAGTAGCAGTTCAAACTAAGTTTGCAGCTCTTCTCCCTGTCTTTAAAACTTAACATATCTTTATTCTGTTCTCCTTACGGAAAACTTATTCTTTGAAGAAAGTAAATAGTGCCACCCAGGAATGTTTATGAAACTTTCAAGAGGATAATTCATTTTAATTTAATGCATTGATTAAACTTTGCCTCCAGAAATGTAAATTCTTCCTGTAAATCCTTTGAAATATTTTATGGGAATGCTTTCTGTTTATATGACTTCCTGCAGAAAATCTTTAGATTTACAAGAACTGCCATTTTAAAGTGTAAAGTAAATTAAAGCATTATAAAATATTGTCCCTAAAGAAAGCAAGCCATAAGCCTTTGCACTCTCAAAAAATAAATATTTAGACTTGGAGAAGCCCCTCATGTGAAAAACTTGCTTAAATGTGTTGTTCATTGTAGTAGTGTTAAATTGCAAAACTTGTCTTTTTGCATTTTCAGTAAGTAGGTGTATGTCTATCTATAATGATATAGTGGTTTAATATATATATGTATACAGTGAAACTAGTGGTTTAATTTCTCAGTGTTTTGAATATATTCACTTTTCTTTCTTAATGCATGCGTAGTTCTAACAGAGTTAAACTGCCAGAGGTGAATTAGATTAGGAAGAATGATTTCATTTAAGGTCAGGTTTTAAAAGGCCTTCTCTGGTTCACTTCTTTATTCATATCTTTGTGGCTTCCAGCTGACCTTCAGTATGTTCTGATTCTGTTCCTTTCTACGTATTTCTTATTCATCATAATTGCTTTAATTATGGGGGCTTTATTTGTTTGGTTTTGGTTTTTTAATACGAGAAATTAGATACCATTTCTTAGGGTGTTGTGTGAATCTGGATTTATTTATTTTAATTGGGTGTTTCCTAATTAGAACGCAATTCTTTAATGTGTTTTTTCACAGCAACTGTGGCAGCCATGTATTATAGTTACTATATGTTGCCTGATGGAACCTATTGCCTCGCACCTCCACCTCCAGGAATAGATGTTGCTACCTACTACAATGCATTGCCTGCAGGGGTGACTGTGTCGAGCACCACAGGGGTAACAACAGTACCTCCACCCCCTGGTACTACACCTCCACCTCCCCCAGACACGACCGATAGCAGCAGTGCATTGACTTCTACCACAACATCTACAAGGTACCAGATGCTGATTTGCTGCTTAGTTGGAGGGGTCTCTTTCCTGCACTTCAATATGAAGTATTTAGTAAGGGTTCTATTGCTGGTGACTACACAGTTATCATTTGCCAGTGTTCATCCAACTCTGATTATCTCCATTTTGGTCTTTGATATTGTACATGGTTATTGTTACTCACCTACTATGACGTTTTTGCATGATAGAAAATCAAGTTATATTAACTGCATAATGAAATGGAGAACAAACCTCTATGTAATGTTTTTTTTTTTGTTGTTATTGAAGCAAGAGTCTGAAAGATATGTTCTATTTATAAAAACGATGTACTCTTGATGTTTTCAGCACAATTGCGCCAGTGGTTGCCATTATACCTCCACCTCCAGATATCCAACCTGTTATTGATAAGTTAGCTGAGTATGTTGCTAGGAATGGGATAAAATTTGAAACCAGTGTTCGTGCCAAGAATGATCTCAGGTAAGCAAAAACGTTATTTTAACTTCTGCCTTCAAAGTTGAGGGTTTAATTTTTAAATATACTACCAGGACATGAAGTAATATTTTTCTTTTTTAATTGAAATTCAGGGACCTCCTTAAAGGTAATGCCAAAGCATTATTACCCAAGTCCTCAAAACAACCAACCTTACGAAAACATCTCTAGAGAACATGTTCTGAATGTGTATCCCCTGGAAGTGCAGGCATAGTGACAGTGCTTCTAAACATCAGCGTTCCACTTGCTAGAGGAAATCAGGTGGCAAAGGATGGTTAATATTTACTATGTTCATGTGCATTTTCACATACTCAGTTTTCTTTTAACAGATTTGAGTTCCTGCAGCCATGGCACCAGTATAATGCTTATTATGAATTTAAAAAACAGTTCTTCCTTCAAAAAGAGAGCAGTGACAACTGTCAGGTATGTGTGCTTGTGTATGTGTTTATTAAAAATGCAATGTGACTTGCTTCTCTGTTGTGTTACTGTAAAACATTTTTAAAATGGAACACTGAATTGTGGAGAAAATAGTTCAGCAAAGTATGTGAATGCTTTTTTTTTTTTTTCCATTTTTAGTTTTATGTAGCATTTAAATAAGGATATGTGAGGGACTGTGATATTTAGTTTTTGCTTTTAGTATAAGCCACTCAGTGTGGTTGTAATATAAAATGACAACCTGAAAATCTTTTGGCCTTCTATACAAGGGAATATATGCTTTGTGGAGGTTTAGAGCTTCGTTAGATTGGGATTAGCATTCTGTTGTCACAAGAGTTATGTATAGCTTTTTAACAACCATACCTTCTCACATGTCTTGTGGTTCTTTGTAGAACAGGAGCACAGTAGCTAGGCTACTTTTCTTATGTGTTTTTTTTTCTGTGGGAGGTTTTGTTAAAGAGTCCTGACATTATTGACTGAAACAATACTGGAGCATCAAAATTTCACGTCAGTTTCCTACTTGTTTTGCTTCTTCGAGTCTGTGTTAGTAGGAGATGATATCCAGATTTGACATCCTTGTTTTCAACCATTCTCATGTTAGCTAGTCTCATTAGATTGTTCTCTTGCTGAAAAGAAAATTGCAAATAGTATCAAAAATACATTATTTGATGTTAACTTTTCATGGGAAAGAGCTATTTTTTTTTTAGGCCCTATGTCATTTGTCACCTCAAGGCTTAGATTGGGGAGCCTTAAACTGAAGAAGGTAGGCCTGTGGGTAAACTCCTCAAAATCGCTTTGTGGAAAATGAAGAAATTCAATACTAGTTGCTGTTTGAAACGCTTGTGTCTAGTATTTTGTTTTAATAGTGAAAAATGTGTGAATACACTGTTAAAGTTAAGCTATTCTAAATACGATCTGACGTAGCTGCAAAATTGTCCTGTACCACAGTGCTGTTATTCTAGAATTTTTTATTTGCAAACCAGTGGGTTGAATTTTCATAATACTTACATAATTAATAAGGACTTGTTAACATGTATTTTGGAGGGAAGCTGTACTCTAACCGAAGTGTAACAGTGAAGGATTCATTTTTAATGTTTGAATGAGTACAGCTAAGAAGCAAGCAGAAGCTGGCTTAAGTCCCTTGGGGTCATATGTAGCAATGCATATTTTCCTACTGCATGGTTTGGTAGATAATGGCATTCTCCTTAATTTTTTTAGAATAATGATTTCAATATTATCTTTATGCTTTAGTAATGTGCATACACGCAACTAATGCAATTGATTGTTCTCCTTTTGGCCATTAAAGTTAATAAGAAATTGTAATATGGGCTTCAGTAAATACAGGATGAAGTCCTTGATTTCTTTGTGTTTTTCCCCTTCAAGGGTTTTTAGAAATTAGTTCTGCTGGTCAGAGAATGGCTGCAGGGATTGTCTTCAGTACCTGCTATTTTAACATCAAGTATACTTACCAGCTGCCAGTGGAAAGCAATCGAAGTATTTAATGAGAGGCTCATTTAAGTGCTGAATTACTTAATGTCATTGCCTGACTCACCGTGTAGATATGTTCTACGATATGTGTCTTAAAATTTTTATGCTAAGAGTTTAGAAGTAGGCTTGAATGATTTAGTCACATAATAGTAGAACCAGCAATTCTTTATTTGCTTCAAAATCTCAGCACATCTGTACTGTATCAATTTAGTGCCACTAAAACCCTTGATAGGCACAATGTACTTGAGCAAAATGGTGAAAAAAATCAAACACATTAACCTGGATTGATCCCTGTAAAACCTGATTCTGTAAAGAAGGTATCATGCAATTGTACACTAGGGAAAAACGTCATAAGCTTTCATTCTGTCACTGTGAATTAACTTTAATGGATTTTTGTCCTGGACCCTAGAGATCAAGACCTAAAAGAATATACTTTGGAAAAGAAGTATATGCTTTTAGTGTCCTATTTTAAAACCATGATTTTTAAAACAACTGGTGACAAAAGTGTAGCAGCTGAAGAACATTTTCTTTGTTGTAAAATAACAACACATTCTTACTGTAGGTCTGTAGTTCTTGCAGCCTGTGGATTTACATGAAGCAGTGTGTTATTTTTAACAAGCAGACTTTTGGTCATGAGTGCTTACTGATGTAAAATTAGCTGTTACGTTATTAGCTGATAATGTAACTTTTGAAATGGCTGCAAAATTGCAGGTCCGCAGACACTGCATTAATTCTTCATGCACTCCCCAGTTAGTAAGCTTGCATATTTCTTTTGAAAAGGGAGTATCTTCATCTGAAGATGTTCCAGCAGATACCACCGGTGATGCACCAAGTGAGACTCAGTTTGCAGATGAGCATACACCAGAAGATGCACCTGAGCCAAGTGCTAAGGGAGTTCCAGGAAGTAAAAAGGATGTTCTTCCTAAAACTGTCAGTGATGGTAAATTGGTGAAAGGTATGTTATTGTGATATGTTGTGCATGAGAATATTTGTTAGCATATATTAAAAAGAAAAAAGAAATTGGGGGAGAGATGGGGTAAAGTAGAGAAAAGAATTTCATTGTTGTCCTGAGTTCAGCAGCAGTTGTCATTTTTCTCCATCTTAGTAGCTGGTGCAGTGCTGCATTTTTGACAATGCAGAAAATATTTTTACTGGAAGCCTCAAAAAAGGCCTGAAATAAGTAATTTGATTGCTTTCATATTTCTTTCTTATCAGACTATCAGGTATTTATGGTCTAACAGAAGAAATTCTTTTATTTCAGTTTTGTGCAAAGTTGAATGTGTTCATTAATGACCCCAGTAGAATCTTATTTTTGTCATTTTAAACTTGACAGTTGCAAGCTGTGCAAGTTCTTCTTTCTGAATAAAAGCAGTGTCTTACTTGAAACCACACATATGGAGGAAGTACACTAGGGTTATCACTCAAGTTGTTCAGTGTTCCTATGTTGGACCTTAGTCCTGCTGGAAAAAAGACCCTTTTTATGTCTAAATGGAATGGTTTTTGTTTTACAGTCATAGCAGCAAAAGGACAAAATGGGAGGATCTCTTAAGAGCCAGTCAGACAAAATCAGTTAACACACTGTTAGTGTCCTGAGTTGGACAAGCAATTATTTTTACCTGGGAACTGAGCCCTGGCCTACCAGGAAAAGATATTTTAAAATGTCTTCTTTTCAATAAAAATTAGGAACTTAAATCTTCTAACTACAACTGAAAGCTGCTGGAAAAAAACATGAAACAGGAAAAGCAGTCTTGACGTGTGTTCCCATGGATGGGTACTGCCTTCCTGCCACTTCAGTGGCTTTCTTAGTTGCAGATAAGTTTATCTGGTCCTTTGGGATCTTCCTGCTTCTCTTTGCAATTTCTTTCCCTGCATGACTTGCCAAGCTCCAGGATCTTTGCTGTGGTTGTCTGATTCTCTCTTCAGTTTCTTCTCTGGGCAGCTTGAGTAGTGTCTCCAGGAAAGAACAATCTTCCCTGTCTTCGGAGATGCCCTATTAAGAGACTGTAAATACACAACACAGAATGATACTTTTTCTTGTTGTGTTAACAAATGGCAAATTGGAGTTCATGCTTTAATGGTAATAATCTGCTCAAATTTAGATGATGGAATGTAACCGTTGAGGCATTTCCTTACAGTCCTATTCCTATAAATTTATTCTAACTGCATCTAACATGGTACAAATCCCACTTGTAACCTAAATACTGTACTTGGCTGCAAGATAGACATAACATCAGCACTAGATTTTTTTCTTCTGCCTCTGAGTGAGTAAAATCCCATTTTAGGATTTGTTTTGTCATATGTAAAAGTTGGAAAATCCCTATTATAATACCTCTTCTCTTGGAATTCTAAAGTTCTTTATTTCTGAGCCTGTTTCCTTACCCCAGAATTACAGGATGCAAAGCTTATATTTTATAAACCTTGGTATGAAATTTAATTACTGTATTTAAATTTCCCTAATTGAAATCTTGTAGGATATATATGCAAAAGGCATCCTGAGACAGATAAATATTGCAGCAAACCACATAATTATAGGTCACTTCTTTTTGAGATGTGTGAGAAGTCCCATTCTTTACTCTGAAAAGTTGCATTTTGGATGAATGGCTTGGAGATTAATTCTGTGTTGTATATAATAGCTATATATTAGCTATATTGAAGTTTTCTTTTTTTAAGATCCATTAATACAGCATAGCTTGAAATGATCCTCAATTTCCTTTTTATTGTGGTATTCCACATTTTTTTGCAGGCATTAATTTTCCTTTGAATGTGCTGGCATGAATGTGTTGCGCTATCCTTTTGTGCTGGTGTAGTAGGGGCTGCTTGAAAGGAATAGTTGACTTCCAGTCCTGCTACAGCAAGACTACCTAAGACATTTGCGTTAAACTACCTAGCTTTTGCATTTATATCTCCTGTAATGAAATGTTGTTAATTCCCCAAAGTAATTAATTTTTATATAGATGGAAATAAGTCTTTAAATACTGTTCAGTGAGCCTGCCAAATGCTATTGTTGTGCAAACCATCAGTTTAGTGTGAAGGACACATAAGGGACCATATCATACTGTAGTGTGTCAGGTAGAGTGTTTTCATCTTAAGCCTGGAAGAGTAGATTGTTCATTTGGGAAAAGTAGTGGAATTGAAACTAAAATCTAGTTGGGACTGAATATGAAATTATCTTGTTTCAGGAAATTTAATTCCTGAGATAGTTTAGATTGCTTTGCTTTTTTTTCCTGCTGCTAGTGAAGTATTAGAAAAAGACTTTGAGATGGGACATTACAGGACATTACAGAACAAATGAACTTCCCAGCGTTTCTTAGAAAATAAGAAAAAAAAGGAAAAACAATTAAAAGATTGTGTTGTTCTTTTCCCCAGAATAATTAGCATCATGTAAGGATGACGCAACTTTCTTTAAAAGAAATTCAACCTGCTTTCTGTTGTAGTCAGTGATGCATAAAATCTCACTCGTTCATTCACAGCATCATTTGCTCCAATAAGCTTTGCAATCAAGGCCAAAGAAAATGACCTTCTTCCTTTGGAGAAAAACCGTGTAAAATTAGATGATGACAGTGATGATGAGGAGGAAGAGGGCAAGGAAGGCCAAGAGAATGCTAATAATGCTTCAAACCATACTCCAGCTGTTACCACTCCTTGTACTGCTACTGAAGAAAGAAAACCTCAACTTACACAGGAGGAGTTGGAAGCTAAGCAAGGTATTCCATGTTACACTAACAAAAGGAAAGATAGAGTCCTTCAGGCAAGCTACAAAACTATCATATGAATAAGTATGGTATATTGAATCTTCACTGTGTCGTGTTAATAGAATCGGAATTCTTTTCCCATGGTTTCCTGCTTATTGTTAAGGATGAAGACTTCACCAGTTGCTCAGCTAAAATCAAACTTGCATCACACTGAAATTGAGCACTTTGCCCTAATGCATGGACTTCCTGAATTTTTTCGGTTTTATTTTTTTGCTACAACCTTTGAGTAAAACACTGAAGTTCTAGTTTTCAGATTGCATTAACAGAGCCCAGAAAAAGGCATGTCCATTTCTCATTTTCTTCAAGAACAATGAAATGTTTCAAGCTGTTTTTCAGTTGCACAGCACTCTGTTAAGAGATTAATGTCACCCTGTTGATGTTTTGTTATGCTTACAATGCAAGGCAATTAAGTCTTTGTATGGGTTTTTGGTGTTACTGTGTTATATGTGTAAGAGCAGAAAGGTATGCTGTGTGGATTTGAATGAAACCATCTTTCAAAGATTTCCCTCATACCTTCCCAAGGCTGTTTCGAAGCAAAGAGTGTTTAATAAAATGGAGATGCTGTCAGTGTTTAACAGTTTAAAAACTTAGTACTTGTCATACAATTATGAGTATACCACAGGAATTCAGTTTTTCAGTTCAAAATGGGTTTTTTTTGTGTTCCTAAGTAGTAGTTTCTTTGTAAACTTCAGTAGGACAAAGTACGCTATGGTGATACATGTATCTAAAGCAAATATGAAATGCTTTGTGTGATAATAAGAATGAAGTGTAAAGCATACCTGGAAAAAGCGTGTTTGAAAAACTGCAGTTGAACAACAAAATCGGTCGTCTTGTACATGCACAGAACACAGGAGTGGAAGTGTAAGATTCAAAGGATTAGATACATTATCTGTTAGATGCACATTTAAATCGAATGGCTAATTTGCTGTAATCACATAACGATAGCTTTTGGTTGTAACAATGGTGAAAGAGCTTCTGAAAAGTTCGGGAGCAGCCCTTTATGTAACCATTTTAAGATGTATGTAAATAGGGCTGGAAAATGTAAGGTAAAGATCAGACCTGTGGAAAGAGCAAATGGAGAGTTTGCATCACTTAAGTACAAGGAAAAGGTTCTGAATTTATAGTGCTACTTTTTTAGGTAGCTTTTGTAAATACAAAAGGATGAGTTTCAGGATTGGGTTTTCATGTCATTTTCCTTAAGCTTAAATATTTTTACTTCACCTGTACTGCTTTTCAACAAGCAGGCTGAAGTAAGGTGCTTGGAATTTTGCAATTTCAAGCTGACAGATTCTTATGTCTTTGACTGTATTACATTTGAAAATGGTTGGAGGGTATATTTTGTTGTGTTTATTTTGAGGAAACTTTAGTTCCCCAAGCATTACTCATTGTAAACTTTGTGCTTAATTGTCTTTCTTAGCAAAGCAGAAACTAGAGGATAGATTAGCAGCTGCAGCAAGAGAGAAGCTTGCACAGGCCTCCAAAGAATCAAAAGAAAAGCAGCTACAGGCAGAACGCAAAAGGAAAGCTGCACTGTTCCTGCAGACCTTGAAAAACCCGCTGGCAGAGGCAGAAACAGAGAAAATTGAGGAGAATTCCTTCAGTAATGAGGTAAGCACAAAATAAATTTCTCTTTATGGTAGAGCTAGCAAAAATCTTACCTATGAATTGTAAATCTGATAGTATGTTATGAAATTGAAGAGATTTGCAATTATTAATTTAGAAGCTTTTCTAAACAGAGAGAAACTTGAATTCTAACCATTGTTAATCTTTTTCGGTTATCTTACAAATGTCTCTCATCTGTCATTAAAGAACTTGTAGAGAAATTGTACACAATTCAGAGGTCGACCAGTTACAGAAAGGAAAATGAGCTTGTAAGCTGAACTCTATTAGTGGTCAATGAATTAGAATGCTTTCTTTTCAAGAGTATTTGCATATCTGTTGTGATATTTACTTATTTAACAAATATTTTGATGTGAGTAGACATCTTCAAGTTCCGAAACAGTTCACAGGCAACTGAGCTTACTTCAGCACTTACTCTGCACCTGTTCTGCTGGGGTTTGTTTATTTTTATTAACTAGTATGAAACAGATGAGTAGTTAGTAAACCACTCAGTGTGATTTAAGGTTTCTAGCTGAGACATCCTTAAGAAAAACAATATAAATGAGGCAGAAAACTGGGCTATATAATGGTTGTTCTTTGTCATCTTTGTGTTAGTTGAGTATTTAATGTAAACTCCTTAAAAGCTTGAAGTGCTAGGATGTTTTCCTCTACTTTTTAGGCCCAAGTTTAGTATGGAAGTTCCAAAAGATTTTCATTTATTATAAGGATAGGATTTTCAAGATAAAGCTAAACCTACAGATAGCGGTACAAAGTTCAAACAAATACATGTATGCATGTTATTCAATGCAAAGTCAGTGAAGAGTCAAAACAAAAACCTCAGTGTAATAATTGAGGGGGCTAACTGTTCTGCTAGCTGTCTCCCAGAGAACTGGAAGAGTGTGCACACTGCCTGTGCCTACTTGCTCGTGAAATGACCTAATCCGTCAGATTTGTTCAGCAGGATCTTTGGAGAGTATAAGCAAGTGTCTTTGTGTAGCACATCAAATTGGAGTATTAGTATTCTTGCACTACTTTTGAAGAACAGTTTCTGATAGTTATGATAGAAATTCTGACCTGCTTCTTTCTAGAAAACAACAAGGAAATAGTCATGTGGCAGAGGCAGACTGCTTTCCATATTTCTTCTGCCTTGTTCTTTTGTCCTTTTGCACCCGTTTTCATTATAGTCAACAACAATAGATAATACTAGGGTAGTGTAAGTTTTTGGAAGCTCCGTTTTGAGGAAGTTCTAATGATACTGCACTCTGAGGCCAAATGTAAGAGTAACCTCCATATTGATGATGAATTTTCAGGAATGCAATAACATTGCTAATAACTTCTCTTGCCATTTGGCTGTTTGCACTGTTGCTTCAAAAGGAAATTAAATCCTAATTTCTCATAGCCATACATTACATTACTAGAATTTATCGCAAAGAGGGAGAAGATGATTTATCATGCAGATGTAACTGATAATCAGTTGTCATCTTCTGCAGAGAACAGAACTATTACAAGTCAGTTTATTGATGAGTAGTTGTAATAAAAATTTCTTTTGGGGTAGAGCTTCTAGATACCAGGTTTTTAAGACTCAGAATTTTCGAGTAGGCAAGTTTAAAGAGGAATCTTGGGCCAGAAGACTCCAGTAATGAAACAGAAAATCTGTAAAAACCTCAATTGATCAAAGACACACGTTTGCCCTTTTTTGCTACTGAGAAACTAAGAATACTCTTTAAAATAGCTAAGAAATAATGTGTTTCACGTAAACCCTCTCTGATTTCAATGAAATAACTATAATTTTAAAATCCTAAATGAGAGATTTGAATTTATTATATAGGAAAAGTCCTTAAAGTATTGATTTGTCCCTGCATTGTAGCACTGTCCTGAAGCTTTTCTCTCCCTCTGCAGGCTTTGGCAGTGAAGCTGTGTTTTCTGTCAGAGAATCACTTTGCCATATACATTGTATATTTTCTGTTTAGGTTCCTAATGGCTTAATTTCATCCACAGAGGAAATAGGCTCTACACCTACCTGGTTTCTGTTCTTTTTTTCTTTTTGCCTTGTTCCAACTTTTTCACCGAGCCAGTCTTTCTGCTAGTATAGTGCTTGTTCTAGCTTAAAAAGCAGTGCTTTTACTCCCAGGAGTGTCACAAGCACATGCCAATCCAGTGTTATCTGATCCATGCTTGCTAAAAGACAGAGGAGTTTGTTTTTTTCCAGCACTTATACAAACACCTCCAACAAGTCCAGATAATTTCTTTTTTTAGTGGAAGAAAAACTGTCAAAATACATTTTCAACTATTGCCTTGGATTTACATCTTCACTGCAATATCTGTAAACAGCTGTAGATAAAAAGTAAGAATGAGATTTGATGCAGACGATGTAGTTTCCTGAAACTTAACCTAAATAGGGCCTGAAATTTGGGGTGTTATTGGAGGATCCCTCAGAAGCCAGACTGAAATTCCTTTGTTTGTATATACGCTGGAGTTAGACCTTCCATGCTCATTGCAAATACAAAAATTGTTGGAAAGCAGAACCTCACTTTCCTGCTATTGGAATTGTGTTGCTTCCAGAAAAGCTAGTAAATCACTCCTGGTTGTGCTAATCAAGCAAGATACTTGAGATGAAAGTTTCAGGCAATTGTTGTGACTGAGTGATTACCAGAATTAACAACATGGCTTTCCGTGGTTTTCTTTCCTGCTGAAAGAACTCCAGTATCTAACAAGTACTTCATTGTCCGGTTCTTAATTTTGCCAATGTCATGGGTTCAGCAGCAGCAGTCGTTTTTCTCCAAACTACGGAAAAATTATCCCTCAAAACGCTTTCAGGGGAACGGACAACTGACATACCTCCAGTTTAAGTGGTCTGTACCAGCGCACATTATCAGATAACTGAATTGAATATGGCCATACTTTTGTCCTGTATTTAACAAGTTATTTCATTCTGTGGAAAGCATCCTGTTTACAAGTGAAATAGAAGAGTACCATGCTTAAAAATGAGATGCTGTTCAAGTTTTGGCAAGCATAATGGGGTTATCAACAACTATAGGTAGTGTACGTCTTTCACTCTCACAGCTGTAATTGATCCTGCTTTTCTAGCAGTGGACTGTAAATATTGCTGCATGCCTCTGGGATAATCACAGAATAGTTGGGGTTGGAAAGGACCTTAAGATCATCCAGTTCCAACCCCCTGCCATGGGCAGGGATGCCTCTCACTAAACCATATCACCCAAAGCTCTGTCCAACCTGGCGTTGAACACCGCCAGCAATGGAGCATTCCCAGCTTCCCTGGGCAGCCCATTCCAGTGCCTCGCCACCCTTACAGTAAAGAACTTCTTCCTCATAGCCAATCTAAATTTCCCCTGTTTAAGTTTGAACCTGTTACCCTTTGTCCTGTCACTTTATTCTCTAATGAAGAATCCCTCCCCAGCATCCCTGTAGGCCCCCTTCAGATACTGGAAGGCTGCTAGGAGGTCTCCACGCAGCCTTCTCTTCTCCAGGATGAACAGCTCCAACTTTCTCAGCCTGTCTTCATATGGGAGGTGCTCCAGTTCCCTGATCATCCTCGTGGCCCTCCTCTGGACTTGTTCCAACAGTTCCA
>JASSUY010009830.1:40323-61452 GCA_032466535.1 Forpus xanthops | reverse complement strand
GACCTCATAGCAGCCTTCCAGTATCTGAAGGGGGCCTATAGGGATGCTGGGGAGGGACTCTTCATGAGGGGCTGTAGCGATAGGACAAGGGGTAGTGGGTTCAAACTTAAACAGGGAGAGTTTAGATTGGATCTGAGGAAGAAATTCTTTACTGTGTAAGGGTGGTGAGGCACTGGGATGGGTTGCCCAGAGAAGTTGTGAATGCTCCATCACTGGCAGTGTTCAAGGCCGGATTGGACATAGTCTTGGGTGGCATGGTTTAGTGGGAAGTGTCCCTGCCCAGAGCAGGGGGTTTGGAACTAGATGAGCTTAAGGTCCTTTCCAACCCTAACTATTCAGTGATTCTATGATTCTATGAAATAAGCTCAGAGTAAGCCTAGTTCATGTAAAACAAACAAATGCCACCAAGCAGAATGTCTCAACAATTCTGTTGTCATTGTTTAGGAGGAATAACCTTTCAGTTGTTTGTAATAACAATGTCTAAACTTTAGCCTCTTCCCTTGAGACATTGCTGGGTTGTTTAGTTTTTTTTTTTTTCTTTTTCTTCTTTTGTTTGGAGTTCCTCCCCCCTCACCCCCTCCCCTATTTAGATTATGTGTCAAAATTAAGTGCACTTTTAGTAATAATGTCAGTATGCTACACAGTTTCTAAGAGAAGAGGCTTTCTAAAGTGTCAGGGCAAGAGAGTATGTCTTTAATGTAGAAAAATACAAAACTCATTTAGTGTTCCTTATACTACCCTGTAGTTAAAATTATTAATTTTGCATTTTAACGAGCAGCAAACATGGGAGGTATAAGCTTCCGTGGAACTAGTACACTTGAGTGTTGGGACCTATACTTTGTTCAGGAGTAACGGAACTCTAGCTCAACATATAAAAGAGAATGGGTTATATATTGCTGTTTTCTGTTTCTGTGTGTTCCAGGGGTCCATTCAGTGTTGTGCGGCGATGTATCAACAGGGAAACAGGGCAACAGTTCGCTGTAAAGATTGTCGATGTAGCAAAATTCACTTCAAGTCCTGGATTAAGCACAGAAGGTAAGAACAAGCAATTTAACAAATTCTAAGCAGACAGACTTTTTTTGTCAACCTTTTATATGTTTGTGTGCTTTGTAAGATCCTTTCTGGTTTATACCTTGTAGAAGCTTTAAAGCAAGATCTTATATTGCAAATTTAACTTAGTTGCATGCATTTCTAATCTTTAGTACTTCCTATGGGTGTTCCATTGCAATAATAAATATTGGAAATAATAGAAGGTCTATACTAATGCTAAGCCTTTCCTATTTCTGTTTGGATTATTTTTTTTCTTTTTTAAGAATGAGAATTTCTTAATACACAAATTCTGAATTAAAAAACATACAAAGGAAATAAGAACTCATCAGTTTCGTTTTAATTAGTGCAAATTTAGCAAGTAGTTTGCTACAAAATGAGCAAAGACTTGCAAATCAGTTGTATAAAGTGATATAAAAAAACTATACATTTTTCATATAGCCAGGATTTTAAAGCCATGCTTCAGAACTGCTACAGTGTAAATAAAAGGCTGTTTTTCTAAGTTGAATATAAAACCCATGTGTGCATAAAGTGCTTCTTTTATGCTTTATCAGAAAGAACATGGTAACTGAATGACAATCATTGTGTATTCCATGTCCAGTATATTTTTTTTGGAGATCATGTTCTTTTGTGCGGCAATGGTCTTTGAGGATTCCACTTGTGCCATCCAAGTCCTTACGACTTAGTCCCAGGTTCAGCAGCATAAAAGGGCCGATGACTTTTGTTGGTAGTTACAGCAAACAGTACCTAGTTTGATTTACAAAGTAAATCACAAATCTTACTTCAGACTTTAAATCTGATAATGCCATTGCTAGTTTATTTTTCCTAGACCTCCAACTAAGTATGAGCAGTGCTTTCTGTAATATTCAGCTTGTGTATAGCTGTATTAAGGTTTTCGGTAGGTTATATCAGTATTGCATTTGGAGTTAGTGTATATTTACTAAAATGATGTGATATCTCTTAAAGAAGTTCTGTACGTATTGTAGTCTTTCTTTGAGGCTTATCTTAACTACTGATGATAGGACACTTTTCTGTCTCTAGTGGAGTATGGCCTTCCTTGCTCCATGAGAGTAATTTGGGGCCATGAGAGAATTGTTGAGAGGGAGAAATTGAAGACAAAAGAGAAAGGACTCATCAGGGGGAAAAGAGGAGGCAATAATAATAATATAGTCACTGAAAACTGGAAGGATAGCCGTTGATGGTTTGCATTTGCTGCCTGGATGTAAAGAAAAGACTTAGGAGTATACTAGGAACTTTGATGTTATTTTTGGTTTTCTTTTTTTTTGGAATGCACTTGTGCTATATTGATAGCATTGTAATTCAAGGTAGCATGTTACTGAATTAACAGATCATAAACAACATCTGGGTTTAAAGGTTTTTTTTGGTTGTATGACGGATTGTTGTTGAGGTTTTGTTTGGTTGTTTTGTTGGGGTTTTTTAAGGTTTTGACTTGTTAGGCATTAGATGTGTAATATTAAGACACAAATGTATAAATGAATAAATGAATGTGGAGCAAGATCTTAACTTTGCATAGGAATCTGAATCGCAAACTCTTTCCATCTTGTGTGCTGTTTATTTTGTGTTTTTACTTCTGGTTTACTTTCTATTTCCCCCCCCCCCCCCCCCTAAGTTCTAGTTTGGTTGGGGTTGGGGTGGGTATTTTTTTTTTGCTTATTTCTCATGTGACATTCCTTAAACACATTGGTAGGGAGCCATGATCATGGAATCATATAGAAGCATAGAATGTTTGTTGTTGGAAAAGACCTCATCCAGTTCCAACCTCCCTGCCATGAGCAGGGATGCCTCATACTACACCATGTCGCTCAAGGCTCTGAACACTGCCAGGGATGGAGCATTTACCACTTCTTTGGGCAGCCTGTTCCAGTGCCTCACTGCCCTCACAGTAAAGACCTTCCTTATATCTAACCTGGACTTCTCCAGTTTAAGTTTAAACCCATTGCCCCTTTCCCTATCACTACAGTCCCTGATGATGGTAGTAATTGCATAAAATAGATATTACATAACTTACCTGGGAGGAAGCTGTATTTGTTAATTGTATTAAAGCGTAAGTTGGAATGCAATGGTAAGATTGATTGTTAGGAACATTCTTTGCCTCAGAGTTTTGCCATCTGTTATCTTTGTACAACTTTCCACCTCCAGTCTTTCTTTGAGGCGCAGGAGTGGGAGAGCAGGACATTCAAGGGCATGCAGGGTAGCTGGTGACAGTTCCTTCCATTAATTTCACAAATATGTGGAATGCTGAGTGGTAAAGGGCCCAATATGCCTCCACATTTATGAAGAGTTCTCTGTTCTTGAGTGCTTTCATTTTAAAGTGCCCATGTGAGATAACATGTGTTTATGGACAATAACTTCATCTTTATATTTGTCAGCAGTGTACTCTTGTGGCAAAGCAGCCAACTGCATAGCAGGCTGTTGCAGAAGTGTAGCCAGAAAGTCAGGGGAAATGATTATTTTCTCTGTGCATCCCTTGGGAGACTGCATCTGGAGCACTGTGTGCAGTCTTGGTTCACCAGTACAGGAAAAACAATGCTGTACAGGCATGAGTCCAGCAGAGGTGGACTGAGAGGAGTGGGTTTGTCAAGCCTTAAGAGAAGCTAAGGTGGA
The DNA here is from genome assembly GCA_032466535.1 of Forpus xanthops. Taxonomy (NCBI): domain Eukaryota; kingdom Metazoa; phylum Chordata; class Aves; order Psittaciformes; family Psittacidae; genus Forpus; species Forpus xanthops. Next base: position 57,780 of record JASSUY010009830.1, on the reverse strand, counting down.
ATTTAGTGCTGTCTTCAACTACTTAATAGAATGGTAAAGAGCAGATAGAGCCAGACTCTGCGTATCAGTGCATTCTGAAAAGACAAGAACCCATGTGGACAAGTTGCAACATGGAAAATTCCAATTAGAGACAAGAAAAAAAGAAATCTCTCTTTGAATGGTGAATCTGCTGCAGGTTGCATGGAGGGACTGTGGACAGAATCCTCCGATGCTCAGAACTGGGGTGCACGGGGCTCTGAATTGCCTTGTGTACTTTGACCTGCTTTGAGCAAAAGTGTGAAAAAAGATAACCTTTGGACGTTCTTTCTAAGCTATGTGATTCTGTGGTATTAGCAGCAGTCTACATGTAATCTGTGGGCAGTATAGTTTAGACACTGTACAGGGAGAGATTTAGGTGTAACATACTGTGCTTAAAAAAGTTAACTGACACAATGTTTCAATTCAGGAAAGTTAAACTGCCTTTAATACAGTATTTTAATTTAAACCTGGCTTAGATACAAATGTTTCAATTAACTCCTTCAACTTCTGTTAAGGTTGGTGGGGAACGTTTTAAAAGGACTATTTGACAGTCTAAACAAGTCATTAAAAAAAAAAAGGCAAATTATACTGATTTCTCACAATAATGGTGTCTGTCTTACCACAGTAACAAAAGCAATCAAGCTTGAAAAATTGATACTTCTCTAAGCTAATCTGTGTTTATCAATTGAAATACCATGGACAAATGTGAGCCAGTAGCTTGCAAGGCAAACTTCTATCTAGTGGAGCATTCTTTCCATAAGTCTGCTCAATACATGTAGTGTGTATAGACATGAACATCTCAAGTGATTTTTATGTCTGTGTGCATTTCTGCAGTGGTTTGATAATATTGGGGGAAGGGGGAGCATAATGCTATGTAACGATGCCTGACAGCTAACAAATCTAATTCAGGCTGAATTTCACTGGATTTAAGGATTAGTTTTCATGGTCTTGCATCAGTGTGTCACCAAGCTCTGTAGTATTGTAATTCAAGCATATTAATGAAGTATATTGACACCTTGACACTATTCACGTGGCTGCATGATCTACTGGATTAGTGGTGGCTATTTTACGTGCTGACGGATTCTACTACAGTTCACTGTGCTTTTAATTATCACAGCAAATTAAAAATACACACAAGAAAATTGAAAGCTTTAAAATGGGCACAAAAGATGCTATTTTGCACAGTTCAATTTAGAGGGTTCATGTTGAAGAATACTTGATGCTCTCAGAAATGGGCGTACTCATTGAGGTCTCATAAAATAGTGTAAATAAACTTACTTTCAAATACAGGTCTTAGTTGCTATATTGAGAACTTTTGGTATAGAAAAGTGTAAAAAGCATGTTCCTTATTTCTGAATTTGTTACAGCTCACACCATAGTTACCATTTATTGTCCATTTCTTCTGCTGCTGTCTTCAGATCCCATGCAGTTTCCTTTTCTTTGAATTGTCTATATGACTTGCATGTCTTTCTTTCAGTCAGCGGTTCGAACACCAAATATCTCTTTAAGTGCAAACACTGTTTCTCAAGAAGAGAATGGTGATGTGTTCTTACTATACTTAGTCAAAGCTAATATACAATATTTGCCTGCCTTTTCTTAATGTTGGATTGCTGTCTTTTAATATGCTGATTTTTTTTTAAAGCAATTTAAATGGCAGTGCCGTGTGCTTACAACATCTCCTTGAAGTTGTTTTTCAAGATTTAATTCATTGAATATTAGATTCAGTTATGTGTATTTCATTTTGATAGACATGTCCTCAGAAAGAAAGTGATTAGAATTACTTTCACAACCTTATGATAGGCTAGACTGTATTTATTAGGTTGATATATGCATCTGTACAGGTTTGTATGCATGCATATCACTGTGAAGCAGAACAAATGAGCTGATAAGGAATGATTCAGGTTTCCTTTAGAGTCTCAACTGGTTCTACTGGAAGCTGTGAAGGTAGTCTCTGCAAAATGTTACAGCTATGTCAAAGACCAAAATTGTAGCCAAGAAAGAAAGTGTTTTGAATATAGTTCTTGGACTATTTCTAGCACTGAGACTGGCAAGACAATCGAATCAAAATCAGAGTTGTTATGGATCATCCATTTTAGGAGAAGAATTCCAAAATTGGGGGGGGGGGGGGGAGCAAGAGGAGGAGGAAATGAGAAAGTTGGCATTAGTTTGATTTTGGTTTGTTTTTTTTTTTTCCACAAAGAGCCCACTCATCTTTTCCTTGATGTATTTTTGGATTGTGAGCTATTTCCTTGCAGTTGAGACCTTACTCTTGTTCTCCTTCTTTCCTGAAATACTTTACCCTTGTTGCGTATTTGTGAATTTTGGGTTTTTTTTTGAGAGGAGGGAGGGTTGGTTGTTGTTTTGGTTTTGCGGGTTTTTGGGTTTATTATTATTATTTAGGCTTGCATTTTTAAAATTGCCTTGTCAGTGCTGTTAATTTTGAAAGGTTTGTTTAATTTTAGATGCCTGAAAGTATCTTAACTTTTGATGTTGGAGGGCTGTGGGAATCACCTTATTTTTTGCAGAAGTATCTGTGTGTAAATTTCTGTACCTACATCCCTGCTTTTTTCAAACATTTAAGCAAAAAAATTGCAGTGTCAGTGTTGAACTCAAGTCTTCAAGTAAAAGGTATTGTGAATCTGTATGGCATCAAATTTTATGATACTATATCGTATATAGACTGGATTTGACAAAAAAATCGACTCTTTGCCTTTGATTTGTAAATGCCAGTTTATCTGGAATTTGTAGTAGTTGTGAGTTCTGTGCTGTACTGTATTTCACAGATGGAAGTTGTGTCCTTCTTTATGGTGTTATTGGGCCTGTACCTGGCTATTGTGTCTAGTTCAGGGCTTCACAATGTAAGGGATGCTAAAGAACTGGAAAGGTTGCAGCAAAGGACTGTCAAAAAGACTCAGGACCCTAGAACATATCATGGGCAAAGAAGAGGTAGAGGGAGATGAATTTATTTAGTCTGGTAAAGAGGGGGCTAAGAGGCTAATATTATACTAGTCTCCAACTATTTGAAAAATTACACAAATGGCAGAGACAAGCTGTCTTTAAAATGACAGCTATTACAGAAAAGAGTAATGGTCAGAAATTGTTGCTTGTAAGGTTCAGGCTGAACTTGGGGAAAAACCTGTCCATTGGGATGGTGGTGCAGCAAGTACAGGTAGCCCAGAAAGGTCATAGGACCTCTATTGCTGGAGGTTTTCAGGAATTTGCTAATGAAGGCACAGCTGTCCTGATCTAATGATAACCTCATTTTGGGTCAGAATCTGATCTGATGACTATCAGAGGTCATTTCACACCAGCATTCCTATAATTTAGTGAGAGTATGTGGAAGGCACCATCCTATAATAGGTTTACTTTCACTGCAGTAGAAAATACAAGGATATTTCAGAGAATAAAAAACTAGATCAGCTTGACTCTGCTTTTTCCTTTATTATTTTAAACCTATAAGAAATCTGAAAGTATTTAATGATATTAGTGTTGCAGATATAACTATGATACAGGAGCTTTCTTGAAAATTCATCGAGTATGTACATATTGGTACTGAAGAGGTTGAGGCATCTGTTGTTTATAGACTGCAAAAATCAGATGGTATTAGTGACACCTCTGTTGACAAGAAAATCCATAAATATGGAATTTTGAAGTGAAGGTATTTAAAATGTTGATAGCTGTCTGTCATGGAGTTTATGTTGCTGGTCTTTTAAATACCACTAAATTTTTGTGTATGCTGTACAAATGCTCGGGGGAGAGGGAAGGTCTCAAGGTCATGATAAAAGGGACCTGTACTAGAGTTTGTGCTTATCAACAGAACTTGAAGACTGCTGCTTAAAACCATGTCTGATATTTGTCATTTCAAGAGTCTACCTTTTTGGGGAATGTGTCTTTTCTAGCATAGTTCTACTTCTTATGCACATGGGTAGAACTGTTCCTGATTTGGTACAGGAAATGTTATCTAAGCCTTTCTGAGGGGTTTGCTTGTTTTAACTTAATGAAGGATTTGAGTTTTCTTCTTTTCTTTTTCTAGAAAAACCATAGGCTGCTCTGGTTATAAATTCAGTTTAATTTCTATGTATAATTTTCATAAATGTCTGTTTTATAGTTCTGCTACAACTGTCATAAAGTGTTATGAAGATTAAATACTTCTGTGCAGAAATGGAACATGAGAGATGGAACCAAGCTTTTTTGTCGAGAAGACATTTCTGTGTTTGTGCATGTTAACCAGATAATAGATCCAATGAATCACAGGAATGCATGAGAACATAAGGATTTCTTTTTCAGGATTTTTTTTTAATCTCTTACTATTGTAAGTAAGTTTACTGCAGAAAAGGTAAAGGTGTTTTTTCAATGGTTAGAAATACAGAATTCAGTCTTGGACAACACTTCACATAATATATATATTAAGTGTAAAATACAAAGTTATATATTAGGGGCCTTTTTTGGTGCTGTTTCAAGAAGTGGCCAAATACAGGCTTCCAGGACTGGGCTACTAAGTGTCATTTTGTTTAGACTTCATCTGAAGTCCCACATAGGAATTTGATTGGTTCAGGGAAGCAAATATGAGGTTCTGCAAGAAAATATGGCCTTTCATCCAGATCATAAGTGAAGAGTAATAAAGATCAACTACACGGTATTATTTTATTTCAAGAACATAAAATTTCTTGAAATTTGATGCAAGCATATTCACAGCAGTATTGACGTAATGCTGTTTCCATCTTCAGAAGGGAAGGCATAGTTTGTGAATTTATTACACCTACTTTAAAGCACGTAAGAATATTTACCTCTTTTTTTTTTATGGGCTATTACTTAAATAGAATTAAAATTTTTAAGCTTTATGTTTTGCAAGCAATTGATTCTTTATATAATCAGTCTCCAGAACAAGGACAGCTTTGTTTGCTATATGACTTCAGTTCCTTGCCTTTAATATGTATCTGGATTTACTTTATTTGCTGTAGTACTTGAACATACAACAGCTTTGCAGGAGCATACCTCTTCTCCCATCTTTTTTGATCTTCACTACTTGACTACACTTTGCTCTGATAACTTTATCTGTTCTTGGTTTCACTGTAGTGCCAATAATGTAAAAATGACTTGTACTTAGTGGCTGAAACCCATATGGACAAGTTGCACATTGCCACATTAGTTACCTCTTTACATAACCTTATCATAGAACTGCTTTTGGTGATGGTACTAGCAGTAAGATTTAAAAATGTAAACGGTACCTTTTACAGCTTACAAAATGCAGTTACATGAAATTTATTTGACTGTCATTGTAATAATTATTCATTCTAAGAATAACAGAATACTGATTTAAAAAATTGCTGTATCTTGAAATTCTTAGAACACACATAATTAAGTAATTATGTAGTTAGCACTAAACAATTAATACAACAGATAATATGTAATTTAACTGTTATTTTTGCTATGTAACTGAGTGTGCAGTTGACCTGGAGATTTTTAAAAAGCAGTCATAATTGATTGACAAGTGCTCCAGAACTCACATTGCTGTAATCTTTTCTCTCACGTTACATCCCACTTCCATATATGTGAAATAAGAAAATATTTTCATATATGTGAACATGAAAGTAAGACCTATGCAAATGAATCTTGTTATGAAAAGTTGTTTCAAACTTGCTGTCATTCAGTTAGGGAACATCAGTGAATATGATTTATAGCTTAGAAGTTAATTCTTCTTAGTACATATTAAATGGGACTTGGTGATCATTTGATTAAAATCTTTGCTGAAATAACTAATATTGTTAAATATGTGAATGTGTAATACATAATATCAAACCATTTTTCTGAAAAAAGAGCAACACGTAATTTAGGCACATTTAAATAATTTCAAGTCATAAAGGATATTTACTAATTGAGGAAAACTTCTGTGCAGACTTGTACTTCTGCATCATTTTTGCTTAATCTTAACCAGCCATTTAGAGTGCAGCTTTCACTGAAAATTAAACTTAAAAATAATTTAAATTCTAAACAGAATTTTTAACTTAGGAAAAAACATTTTAGAGTGTTTGTGGTTTAACATAGATCACAGAACCCAAATTATAAGCTGCAGTTGTTACTATGTATTTCAAGCAGACTAGTAAAATGATGCCTGCAAGGTAATTGGAATGTCTTGTGGTATACTGAATGCCATATGAATGTCTCAGAAATAAGTGTCAAAGGTTTGTTTTGTGGGTTGGTTTGGGTTTGGTTTTTGTTCTTTTTTTTTTTTTAAGCCAGTGATAAGCCTGTCATTGAAGTGTCCATCCCAGTCAGCAACAATTGCATCCTCAGTCAGTCTCTTTGAACCCAATGCTGCTTTCCAAACTCCATCTCCTAAATGGTAATGAGGATTGTAGTTTAGCAGGGTTCTAAAAAACCTCTTATATTGATCATCCCTCTCCCCTGAAAAAACGTAGAAATAAAATATTACTGGCACACTTCACTATTATTCAAAATCAAACTTTAAAATCTTATACTATCTAAATCTTAACTGTTCCTTTACTAAATATTTAGTTGCATGCATATGGTAGTTTAAGAGTATGGCAATTTATGTGCTTACATTTGGTAGTTAGAATTGTGAAGAGTTTCTACTGGAGATGCCTAAGAGCTCTCTTCTTTGAGTCAGTCAGAAGCAGGACTGAACTACCTAAGAGGATGATGTATTGTTGAGGTGTTAATTGCCCCCCCGTGTATTTGCAGAGATGTGGGTCCAATGCATTAGAGCCAAAAAGTGCTCATGGACCTAAGAGGTATCATTGCAAGGCCACTCTGGATAATCCTTGTATGATCGTATTGACTGGGAGAGATGCTTAAAGACTGGAGGAGAGCAAATGTCATTCCTGTCTTCAGGAATCTCAAGAAGGAGGACCCAGGGAACTACAGGTCAGTTAGTTTTACCTACATACCTGGAAAGGTTATGGAGCAACTAATCCTGGAAACCATTTCTAGGCATGTGTAGGACAAGAATGTCATCAGGAGCAATCAGCATGGATTCACCAAGGGGATGTCACGCTTTACTGACTTGAGAAACTTCCAAAATGAAGTGACTGGCTTAGTAGATGAAGGAGAGCAAGGGAATTTGTCTACCTAGATTCCAATTAGATTCTCATAGAGAAGCTGGTGCCATATGGGATGGATGAGCACACAGTGAGGTGGATTGAAAGCTGCCTGAACAGGTGGGCCCAGTGGATACTCATCAGTGGCACAAAGTCTAGTTGGAAGCCAGTAACTCCCATTGTACCCAGGAGTCAATACTGAGTCCAGTCATCTTCAGCATATTGTTTAATGAGCTGGATGACGGGGAAAAGTCACCAAAGCTGAAGATGACACCAAACTGGGAAAGTGGCTGATAGACTATAGGGTCATGCTGCCATCCTGAGAGTCATCATCAGGCTGGAATAATGGGCTGACAGGAGCCTCATGAAAGAGGAAGTGCAAAGTCCTGCACCTGGGGAGGACAAATGCAGGCACCAGTACATACTTTGGCCCACCTGCCTAGAAAACATCTTTGCAAAAAGGTCCTGTGGTGGTCCTGGTAGACACCAAGTTGAATATGAGACTGCAGTGTGACCTTGCAGCAAAAAAGGCTAACAGTATTCTGGGCTGCCTCCTTAGGAGGAGTGTTGCCAGCTGAGGCATTGCTGAAGCCACACCTGAAGTGCTGGGTCCAGTCCTACGCTCTCCAGTGCATAGAGAAAGAGACATGGAGCTACTAGAGTGAGTCCAGCAAAGGGTCCCCAGATTGATGATGAAGGGACTGGAGCATCTTTTCTACAAGCAAAGGCTGGGAGAGCTAGGACTGCTTAGCCCGAGAGAAGGCTCAGGAGAGATCTCATTGGTGTGTAAAAACACCTGAAGGGAGGTTGCAGAGAAAATGGAGCCAGACTTTTTTCAGTAGTGCCCAGTGACAAGACCAGAGGCAGTGGGCACAAACTGAAACACAGCAGGCGCTGTATGAACTTGAGGAAACACTCTTTCACGGAGAGGGTGATTGAGCCCTGGCACAGGTTGCCCAGAGATATTGTGGAGTCTCCATCATTAGGGGTTATTCAGAAGTCATCAAGATATAGTCCTGGGCAACATGCTCTAAGTAGCCCTGCTTCAGCAGGGGTTAGGACCAGATAATGTCCAGAGGTTCCTTCCAGCCTCTACCATTCTGTCATTCTACAAATGCAGCTTTATTACTTTTTTGGTCGGGGAAAGGCTTTCCTGTGATAAGCCTGGGAGCAGCTGACCAAGGTTCTCTTTGGGATCTCCTCTGCTCCACATGTCATTATCTCTCTGTACTCCTTGCTGGGTGTGTAGATAAGGTTTTATGACACAAACTTAACAACATTTTTTCTTTTCTGAAGCCCTAGTTTAATTATAGCCATCTTCTTCCTTTGGGAATCAAACTCTTCGAGAAAGAGTTTGAGAAAGTAAGCTTGTTTGAGAAAGAAATCTAGGTTGGAGAAGGAAGCAAGAATGTTCCTTTGGTGTTCTTAAAGTAGTAAGCAATGCCTGCAGCTTTTACCAGTACAATAAATGAAATTGCAAAGGTGTGTTTCTTCACCATCTTTGCAAAGCAAAGTCGTACTTAAATTTATGCAAAGAAATACGGAAATACGCTTTTTAAAATATTTATTTTGAGAATGCTCTCAAGTCTTCATTCTTAAACATGGTTGTCTTTAATCTCTTTGCAAAATGAATGAGGTAAATCCAACTTCTATTCTGAAAAATGAAAATGCTTTCCAAAACACTTCTCTTTCTACACAGTCTGTACTCGTCTAACGAGTCATGATTCTTGCCAATAGTCCAGAAATAGGTTTCTAAATGTGCTTGCCATAATTCAGGCTGGTTGCAAACATAGGGAAGATAATAAGCATCAGCTGTATTTTCAAATATTTTCTGTTTGGATGCAAGCGTGTATTCTGTTCTGGTTTGTTCAGTCAACAAAACTCAAGATTAATTGCAGCTGAGCTGCAATTTCTGTTAATTCATTAGTCCAGGGAGAACCTTCTTTGACTCTTAAATGCTGTGGCTTGGTTTTTTTAAATCAAATAATGTGGTGATATGATAATGGTACTTGTGCAATTTCACTCTTCTAGAACTGCCTTTCATGTTAGAATGAAAAACCTGTATTCTGCCATAGTGTAAGATATTGGCAAAAATTGTGGGTTTGGGTTATGTGATTTTTTGTTTTGGATAGTTTCACATCCTGTGAAAATCCCATCTAATATCTTTCTTTTTCCAAAAGAGAGATTTCATGGTTTGCAATCCATAGACTCCTGTTCTTCTGTACTCACGTGAGATTTCTGCTAAGTCAGATAGGTATGTTATGATCTTGGATAATCTTGCCAGAAATCAGCTATGAACATTCCCCTTGGATCTTTTTCCACATGTGCTAGTATGTTTACTAGATTATGGATGAACATGGTTTTAGCTACAGGCAATGGTAACTTGCAAAAGTAAAAGTATATTAGCAAACCTTGATGGATTGCCTAAATAATAGGATGGGAGAAAGAGTGATAGCTTTTAAAATAGGTGCATGCTTTTGATACACAATACATATGTGTATTCTTAATAGATGTGTGTATTCATCATAAGCAGGACTTCATGCCTCTAATCAAATCAAAAAAATGATTTTTGATCATGAGTGCTTCAGATTAGTTCCTTAAGAAAATACAAAGGAGCTACCTAATAGTTGACATTGATTGCTGTTAAGTTGTATCAGTCTTCGGATGTAGAAGCTCTTACCTTTGTTTGTCAATTTGCTGCATATGCACTGGTGATTTGTAAAACAGTTTCCTAAAATGAAGACACATAGCATAATCTCGCTAGCACCTAACTGGTTGTCAACACAAAAAATTAAGCAGGGGAAAAAAAAGGTAAAGCTAAAAGACCAGTGAGAAACTATCACAATCTATGCTGCATTTATTGAAACTACAGGGTAAGGTATTTGCACAATTGAAGGTCTGCCTTTCTTGAGTGCAAGTCAATGGGTTTAGTCCGGTTGTAAACAGTGCCAAATAATGACTGTGCTTTCCAGTGTAAGAGTTGCTTCAACAGAAAAAAATAAAAAATGAATCTTGTAGCATTCTTGACTAAAGAAAATCTTGGGGGAAAAGAGGGAAAAAATGTTGAGAGAAATTATTAAGTCTACCTAATACAAAGGCAGATGGAAATGTTTGTTGTTTGGAAGCTATCTTGTAAAACACTTTAGATAAAAGATTTTGGTTAATGTATAGAGTAGAACATTTGAGATACATAGCTTCTTAATGAAGAGAAGCATTTTGATTTAAATAAATCAGAGATCTGGGGGTTCTGAGAAGGCTTATTAACTTAATTCTGTTTCTCAAAGACTTTCTACATTTTATCTTGTATTCTAGTTCTATCATGTCAATTATTGACCTGTCAGTTGTCTTCGACTATATTAATTATTTTAATAGAGTGGAGGAATTTGCATACAATGATTTTCTATACAGTTAAATTTAACCTAAAGGCTACTTAAAACTTGAATGAACATGCATTATATGAAGTCAGTTTTATCTTTAATATTGCATTGCATTTCTTCCTAATTCTAGCTTTTAGAAGTATTACATGTATAACCAGTAAATTTAAAGAATTTTACTGAGACAATTGTCATTGTTCCCACTGCAGAGTAATGGAATGGAAGATGTATGGTTTTAAAAAGCCTTCACACTTAAGTACCTACAAGACAGAAGGATGAGAATAGTATAGCATATCTAACTAAGCACTGCAAGATAATTGCACTTTCTTGAGGTTCTCACTTAACAGTTTGGGGGTTTTTAAGTGCCATGGGCTTTAGGAGAGAGACCTGTTTTTAACAGCTCTGTGTATTACTGCCGTCTTAGCACTCTGGAACAGTGCTTACTGCCATGGCATTTTCCAGCTAGAAGTCATTTATTTTAATGAAGACCCTGATAAGGGGCACCAGAGTAGCCTACTCATGCTGAATGTATTGTATGTACTTGATTTTGTAAAATGAATACAACCAGTTAGTTTATACCATGACAGTAAGTAAATTGGCAATGTAAATAAAAATACAGTGATCTATAGTAGGTTTACTTAAATCTATGACAGAGATTTGTCTTGGAAGTTGTTTAAGATCACTTCATGTATAGGTAAGACTTACATTGTGCTTCTTGGGTGGGGGAGAGGATCATTCTATCTATTTTTCCTAAAATATGCAGTGGTCAAATTCTTTCTCTTTTGAAGTTGCTGTAGAAGAAAAAGCATGATCACAAATGAGACTGGTGCTAAAAAGTAATGTGTGATTCTTTCAGAATGTCTTATTGCTTGTTAAGACACATAAATGAGGATTAATTTTTAAAACATTACGGAACTGAGAAATTACTGTAAAAGATCTGTTACAAATTCTACGGAAAGTTACTAGTAGAATTGGTGATATAAAACCCAAGCTTCTTGATATTCTGTGGTTTCCCATAAGACTAACTATAAAGTTCTGTTAAAAATTTTATTGTTCTATCTACCGTGACAGATCTAGTTACTGTAGTTTTCTTAATATCTGTCCCTTTTAACATTGCCTGTGATAAAATGACAATTAACAATTGAAGGTCCTGGTGAAAATATTGCCTCAGTTTATAGCATCATAAATAGCGAAAATGGCTTATGAAATACTGTTTTGCCTGAGTAAGGTAGATTTTTTTGCTTTGACAAATCGAATAAGTATTTGAATCTAGGTTGCACCACATAAATGTTTATTACAGTATATGTGTGTTACACATCACTGTTTTCAGGTCGGTACAGGTTGTTATTGTTGTATTCTATTTTGTCCTCTTAATTCTCTTTGAAAAGCTGTGCCAAACTGGAGCCTGTGTTTCCAGCACAGGGCTGGATAAGTGTGGTGGTTGTGTTTGGAAAGAAGCTTTTTAGCTCTGTTGTAGGTTTGCAAGAACCTCTGTTCTTGTGCTATAGAGAAATAGAGGACCTACTGTCTCTCTCTCTCTCTCAAAAGCTTATGTGTTTGAGGGGAAACCAGTAAAGAAACTACTATGCCCTGGAAATGTAGGATGAAGGCATCTAGGATTATTAGATGCCTCTTACCATCTGTGCAGTGCGTGGGTGAGTCTCACTGCTTTACATCTTCTTCCCTTTTCCCCTCAGTAAGACTGGTTGAGCTGATTTAACAGTTCCTGGCTGCTGAAGGGAGAGGGAAAACCCTGTTTCTTCAGCTCAGGTTCCTTACAGTGCAGCCTTGTTGCTTCATTTGCATTGGCTTTTGTGCTATTTTTACCTTTGGACTGATTTGTTTTAACTCAAGTTGGGGAAAAAAGTGAACAGAGGACTTGCACCTTCAGTCTCCTAGTCTACTTTCTCCTGACTGGATTGCTTACTTTTTGAATACCTCTTCTTTAGAAACCTGTTAGGGTTAAAGAAGGATTACCTTGTTAAAGAAAAATGTAAACAAGAATAGTTTGACTTTAATCAGCTGGGAATTTTGGTGGTGTCTTTATATGAAAATATTTCTATATGTTGCATGTTAGTCTAGAATTTGAGATAATAAACCAGTGTGGTATACTTAGAGAACATAGGTTCACTTCTAAAGTCTACCAGTGACTGTTCAACACATGAATGCAAGCTGGGGTTGGACAAGAAACTGTAGTACCATGTTTGTGGTTCCAACCTCAGTTCCTTCCTAAATAGCTCATAGCTGTTTGGTTTTTATTTTTGCCTTAAATAACACGCAAGCAAGCAAATTAGCTGCAGAAAGTGCACATACAAGGTAACATTAACAATAGAGTGAGAAGAAAAAGTCTCGGATATTATCAAAGCTGCTATCCTTATCTGTGTTCCTGTCCATCTGGTAGTATTGGTGAACAACTAAATACTACATAAGGATTAAATGGTAGGTGGTCCATTCTATAAATACTCTGGGCTACAAGGCTTTTCCCCCTATTTTTGTCATGTCCCGTTTTGCTTGTGGGCTTAGAGTTGTCTGTATGATTAGCAATTCTTACAGGAACTGCCTGATTTACTGAAGGTAGTTATTCAGTTCAGATTTGCTGCTTTAGGGTCATCATCCCCTCCCTTCCCTATCACATGGCCAAAAGAAGAGTTTACCAGTTTAAGGGGTATTTCAATCAACTTAGTTGATCATCAGTTGACAAACTTTCAGTTGCTGGTTCTGGTATTGAAACAAAGACATACAAGTGTCTCCATGCCCCTGGCCACATGTGTAACATGAGTCTTTTCGGAGGAGGCAGTGAGCAGGGAGGAGATGGGGTTAGTATATGCTGGTTCCTGCAGTGGTGGCAGCCCCTAAAAAGTGTATTGTGAGCTTTGATAATTTTTTTTTTCAGCTTGAGAATACTGTGATGCTGTTTATTCTGTTTTAGAGTCCTACATCCCTAAAAATTGCAAATAGGCTTTCCAAACTGACAGTAGCATGTGTAAAAAAAAAAACAGGATATCTATATAAAATATATGAACTTATCTGTGCTCTGAGGCCATTTTTTCCCTAATTAGTTGTTCATGAATGAAGACTTAATGCAACAGAGGATTTAAGCTGCCAAATTTTACTTCTGTGGTAAATGGAGGCTGAGATACTGTAGTGAATAAGAAAAAAGAAGTGCAATAAAAAAGGTACAGTGGGATGTGTTAGAAAGCATGTGGATGTGCAAAACTTGTACAGCATGCTTGTGTCTGTCAAGATTTGTGAGCTCTTTCTTAGCACCAGTCCAGAACTGACCCTTTGGTGAGTATCAGCCGTGTTTTCTTGGCAGTCCATTTCTGTGAAAATTAGCGCATCCTCAAGAACCAGGGTCACCACTGTGACTTTCAAGTGACCTTACATAGAGCTAGCTCAAAGTCCATCATGGTTTATTAATTCAGGTATTGACTGGAAAAAACTATTCTGTATCATCATGCCCTAAAGCAGCATAGCTGTAATGCATTTACTGCATTTAAACTAATAAAATCTGCTAGACCTGAGCTGGCTCTTAATATTGTTTCAGTTGCATATAGGATCTTCATAAATAGCTCAGGGACTTGCAAATTTGACTTTTTACGTCAAAGACATTGATATGTAACTCATTCCCTTCCTGTAATAGCATGTATACCCCTCCTTGCCTCAGTTTCATGTCTTCCTCTGCCTACTGCAGTACTCTGGAAAAATAAGAGCCTGGTTGTGCGTCATGAGACGCACTGAACAGGTTGTTTCACCAGGAGACGTGTGGGAACTGTGAGGGAAGGCAGGTCAAGAACTAGTATTTGCTTCCTCCTTCAAGGAGTGTATATCTTGTGCAACTAAGTGTGCTTCAGGTTATTTTCAGGATCAGGACAACGCTGCATTCAACCTGAGAGTCATGGGTTGTCATGTTAAGACACTGGCTTGATTTTGTTGTATAGACAGGAAGGTGGTCTAAAGAATCTGTGGAATGGGTCAGAGGACTCTCAAGTCAGCTGATGTATGTGAGTGTTACATTTACATTTCCAAGTAACCCATCATGTCAATGAAGTTCTTAATCCTAGTGGTATTTGGTGGTAATTCATGTAGACAGATTTATTTACTTATTTTTTTAACTTGTGAGGAAAGGAAATTTGATTCTTTCTTTTAGCAAAAGAACTTTCTTAATTGTTTTTTTTTGTTTGGTTGGTTTTTTTTGTTTGGTTTTTTTTGTTTTGTTTTGTTTTTCCCAGTGATCTTACAAAATTCTGTTTTGCAGAGAGGATATAGATTATTATCAGTTATTTTACTTCTGCAGACTTCTGAAATCTAATAGTAGACATATGCTTTGACCATTTAATATATGCAAGCTTATTGTTGCTCTTGCCCTTCAGAGCAAGAAAAATGAGCAGAGTTTATTAAGTTCTGTTCTTACTCTAATTGATCGTCATTTCACATTTAGATACCAACAAAAGAAAATGAATCCTATGCTGAGCATGCAGAAGTGAGATAGTACAGGTTAGTTGTTGGAACAAATTTGTGTTAAGCCTTTTAACACCTGAAGAAGTTTCATTCAGTTCTGAGAGTGTTTACATGCAAGTACTATGAGTGTAAGTACTTAAATAATCTTTGCTTTGTCAAACAGGAGGAGGAATCCATTATCCACAGCTGGTTACTGCAAAGCTTTATAGATTGATGTCAGTCCTCTGTCTCCCTTCAATGTGACAGTGAAGGAAATTGTTGTATATTCCCTGTGTGGTTCTTGCCATTGGTATCACCTGGAATTTCAGAGGCAGTGGGAAACTCCCTCAGAATTTAGTTAAAAAGCCATGCAGATACAGTTTCCAAGTGTGTACCTCCTACTTTCTCGTGCAATTTCCAAGTTCACAGATTGGATTAGGTGGCCTAACTATTTCTATCAGTTTTTCCTAAGTATGAATTTTAGGTATTTTTTGTTCTTTGCTGATCACCAAATAAAGAAGGGAAATAAAATACTGTTTTCTTAATGCTTAGGTGAGATTAAAGAAGTAACCTCTTCATATCTGTATTCATGGTGAGGAATTGCTCTTTAAATACCATGAGAAGCGTATGGATATTATGAAAGTATTTCTCAGATGACCTTTAGTTGTGATCCAAATCAGTTTACAGGTTAAATTGTCATTGGATAGGTTCTTTACAGGGGTATGCTACGTTTGTCAGTTATGTTTGTCAGAGAAAAAAAGCATGAGTGATGATTTGTAAAATCTTGCATATTTTCAGCTTGCTGTACAATCCAGGTTAGGCAAGCTAAAACCTTGTTCCTGGAGCTGTGACTTGGATGTTGCTAGAAACAAGTTTGAGCTCAGGTGCACTGATTTCATCACCAGTGTTAAATTTTTATGGAATGAAAGGGGGGAATATATTTTAAGAATGCTAGTTTCAGAGGCTTGGAGGAGTATTGAAACTGTGCAAGCAGAAAAGGAAAAAAGTGCTCTTTTAAAACTTTGCAACTTTAATAGGCAGTGTTTAGAAGTATTTTATGAATATGTGGAAGTAGCGACTCCAGTTAAAACTTTGGTTCTTAGCATGAAATCCTGAAATTCCGGTAAAGAATACATTCTGTAGTGCTATGCAACTGTTTTACAAAACTGGATTTGTGATCACAGAATGGTTTTGGTTGGAAGGGATCTTAAATGCCATCTAGTTCCACCCCACTTGCCTTGGGCAGGGGCATCTTCCACTAGACCAGGTTGCTCAAAGCCCCTTATTGTGTCAGTTAACAAAGAAAAGGAGGAGGTGGGAATAATCTATGACTTGTGGTAGTAATTGCAAAGAGAAGCATGTGCAGATGTGGAACAGAGCAATGAGTAATCCTGGATTACTACTGCTTGAAAAGAGTTTTCTTGTTCATGACATTGTTCTATCACTGAACCAGAAAACAGGTTTTGTTAAGGTAATTGTTCTCCAGCGTCCAGACATTACTGTGCTACAGGATTTCTTAGCTGGACAAAATCGGTATTGTCCTTAAAATTTGCTAGTTATGTACGACTCAGGGTGCATCTCCACAGTGCACTGTAGATGCTGTTTACCCTCTAGTTCAGTGTGCTGTGAAGGGAAATTTCTGTACTCAGGCTGTCTCAGTACAGCAGTATATAATGCATCTTGTGCTGTTTTACCTGAAAAATCTGTCAACTAACCTGTGTGGCATGCCACAGCTGCCACAAGTAAAATGTTGTTGCTCACTGAGCTATGTGACATTGCAGAATTAACTCCATCAGAGTAGACTGACTGATATTTTAGATGCTGGTTTTGCCTGGGTTGTCTAGACTAGATATGGGCAAAGTAGACTATTTGTTTTCTAGCACCAGTGAGCAACCAGTTTTATATTAGCCATATGGAGCCCACAGTTCAGGACCTAAGAAAGTTTGATAAAAGCAAACGAACAAGTAAATTTTGTTTGTATGAGAAGCATCTTAAGCAGTCACTTCCCTCTTTTGAGTGCCTTTGGACAAGCACTCTGTTTCTGCCTACAGTGTTTAACAGTGTAATGGATTGTTTAACCCTTCCTAGAATAAAAGTTAGGGAGAGTTTATCTCAAGTAGCTGAATTATGAGGAGATCTCCTTTGTGTCTTTGAAATTCCAAATTTTTCTTCCTGTAAAATAGAGATCCTTTGTTAATATCAAGAGATAGGTTTCCCTCTCATTATATTAAGGGAGAGACAAACCAAAAGACATTTCAGACAAAAATAAAACTGCAAATGTAAGAATGATCAGCAACAGAAAAAAAACTTCAGGTTTTTCAAGATGAAGTGACATTCTTGATAATGTTTCATTACCTTCAAGGGCACTTACTTCATGTAATGCCATTACATTTTAGTACATGAGTACTAAAAATTCATTTAAAAGACTTCAAAGTCTAACCTTTAGCTAAATTGATCTGCTAAGTGAATTTTGGCCAAAATATTAGAGAGATGTCAAAGTTTGGTATAAAAATTTTCTACCAATCTAAATTCAGCATTGGTAATGATGCTCTTAGCACATTCTGAGA
>JASSUY010009830.1:0-19354 GCA_032466535.1 Forpus xanthops | reverse complement strand
CAATAGAAGAAGTAGAATGTTATTAAGGCTGTGAAACCAATAGAAGAAGTAGAATTAAGGTGTCCTATCTGGCCATGTTTTTCTGAGGAGCACTTTCTTATTCAGTCTGGATCCTGAAGCTCCCCACCTCTTTTTTATTTTTTTTTCCATAAGTCATATGCTAAACACCATGTGGGTATCCTGTGAAAGAGGGAATCACAAAATTCTATCATGGGTAACATTGTATTCAATGAAGGACTACATTCCTATGATTTTCTGTCTTTTTCACTTGCAACTTTATTTAACTTCTGCAAAATACAAAGCAGCTATCAGATGATATGAAGTCCTGGGATCCCCCCTAGAGAAGACCTAGTATTTTGTGTTCTCTAGCACTTGGGTCAGTTTAGTGTACGTGGTAGTGGGGATGGGAAGACGGAATTGCTCACTGCTATTTTGAAGTTTTGGGTGAGTGGTAGGATTTCTCAGAATATCTAGTATTTCATAACACTTTTCCACTTGGTGAACTCGTGATCTCAGTTGCAAAGATACTACAAGGGAAAAGACCATTATGTAGTCTAAAGTATCTTCTGCAGAAATTATTCTAAGTAACTGAAATCTCTGCTTAAGTCATCATAACATTCTAACTTCTACAGTTAGACTCCAACCACAAAATCTCTTATTTTGCACTGCTCTTATACTGTTAATAATCATTAAATGTTTATCATTAAATATATTTTGTATACCTGTAAAGAAGAAGCACTTATGCCTTCCTAATTATATTATAGAATTGACCTCACAAGATTAGACTAGGATTATTGAAATCTCCCATTAAAAAAAAAAAAAAAATAAAGGAATCAACCTGCTATCTAAATACTCATGAACAAAAAATACATGTTAATCTTGAATGTATTTTGTAGCTTTCTGTCCCTGCTTCTTTAGACCTGTTATATGTGATTCAGCAATTGCAGAGAAAACATCTGTGTTTTGTTCACCCTTTTTTTATAAAGGAAACCTGTGTCCAAATCCTGGGACTTTTTTATTGATAATAAAAAAAGAACTGAATCAGCAACTTCAGCCTAGTTTCTGCCTTCCACTGTCCATAGGTCAAACATAAAATGGCTTTTGCATTGCATGGGTAAAGGTGCTTACACAGTTCGCTGTATAAATTACTTGGGTATACATATGGGATTTATTATGGCTAATGTTCATATAGCAAGCAAAATCATTTGGAAAAAAATACATGTAATATAATTTTATTTAAATATTTACCATTTGATACCGAAGTCTGGTTGTAGACAGTTAAAATGAGTTTACTGTTACTTATATTCTAATAAAATGTTTCAATATTCCTTCACATTTCAAGAGTCTCTTCAGTGAAAATATCAGTTTTACATTTGTGGTGTTCTGGTGGTGTGGCTTTTGTAAACAGGCCATAGAAACTTTTCTTAAATGTTTTATCTAACATAAGGGTTATAACTGGATCTAAACTACTCTTAGCAGCAGCAAGACAAGTAAGGAAATTCTTAATTTCTACTAAATAATTTAACCTGGGACAGTCATTATTTGTAAGCAGTACATAAAAAATTGGCCTAAAAATATGATATGGAAGAAAGCAGACAGTCAGTATCATCTGAATGACAAAAATGTTTCTTTTCACTGTACTGTAAATTAGATGTTTTTCTCCAATACATGTCTTTTTCTGTATTTTATTCAAACGTCTGGTAAGAAAATAGTATGACAACACCACTGTCATAAAAGATACAGAAAAACATGAAGTGGCAAGAAAAGCTGCAATCATTGCAGTGAATTCACCGGCTTCTACTCTGATGTTGTAGCATCTGTGAAATTCTTCGTTAGCCTTTGCCTGGTCATTATGTATTATAGCTATTATTGTTATGCAGAGCACAATAAGCCATATAATGATGCACAAATATTTAGCAAATTTTGGCTGACGAAACTTTGCAAGTACACATCTGTAGAAGTTTTCATTAACTGCTTGAGGATATTGTGCATCACTGTTTTTCTTCAGTGTTGCATACTGACTTAAAGCAATTGAGCATAAAATTATAATCGTAACATACATACTGACGTGCATAATAAGAGTCCCAAGGTGATTTGCTATTCTGCATGCTGCAGAGTCATAAGTCCATTGGTATCCTCTTGCAAAATAGGCAGCCAGAAATGGCATTGTGCTACATATAAGCAAATTTGCAGTGATGAGGTTTGCCAGATAAATGTATTGTGTCCTTTTTCTGTGTGCTTGCCTTGAAAATATCCAGGCAGCAAGAATATTTCCAAAACTTCCAGCAGGAAAGAGGCAAGAGTAGATGACTGGTAGAGCTATAGTAGTAGCTAGGGATGGCTGAAGAAGACATGTTGAATTTCTCATTTATGCTGGTTTTTCTTGAGTGAATTATCAGAGCTGAAACAGAATTAAAAGAATTATTATTCTGTAATGTGCATCTAACATCTGTTTTATTCATTTCCCTTATTTTAACTGTTCCTTTCCTTTTCCCCCCCTCCCCTCCCCTTTTCAGTGTAATTAGCTACTCTTTGTCCTCTGGGGCTACCACCTTGAGTTTCCATAAGGTTACTTTTTGGGTGTTCTCTTCAACTGGAATTTTGTGAAGAAAAGCTGGCTGATGTTAAACCCCATAGATTTGACATGCATAGAATCTAACAAAATAAATTCGGAAACATATGTTTCGAGCTAGGCTGTAATAATAACTTGTGTGGTCTTAGTTTATTTCTCAATCTTATGAAACATCTGTAACCTACTTTGGAAACCACTTCTAGGCTATTTTAAGTTAAATAGGCAGAATAAGTGCAAAGAATTACTTTAACTGCCAAAATGCAGAGGAGTATACAGTACCTCCATTTAAGTACAAATTTAACTGCTCATGGTGCAGGAATCTGGCTGGATGCATTTATTTTTTGCTGATGTCTGTATCTAATGTTACTTTATTCAGAGCTCTAATCTTGTATGTGCATTTTGCATAAATAATGCAGTCTGTATTTTTGGACCTACAAAATGGCTGTTGAAAACGGCAATATATTTAATTTTTCCAAGTTCAGTTTTTCATCTTTTCCTAATTTCCAACTAAAAATAAGAAATCAAAGCTCCATACAATGACTATTCATGAAAACTGGCATTTCATCTTAATGACCTATACTGAAGAAAGGTTTTATTGTTTCACAGGTACTATTTCAGTGAAGTATATCATAGCTAGCTTTTGTCCCATACAAAATCATATTGAGAGAATTAAAATATTTCAGACTTAGACTGATAATATTTTTTTTAAATAGCTGTAGCCAAATGAACCTGGATATCAAAGAGGATTCTGTGTTGCTACGGTGAAAAGCCCAGACACAAGAATGATAGCATAGCAAAAAGTTGTAAAAGTCATATTTTAAAATTATACTGTAGACCATGTGTAACAACTTACAAATCAACTTTTATAGCTGTTGCATTTTAGCGTACACAAAGTCTCCTATGGATTTTTGAACCAAGTGCAGTAAATTCTTTTGTTAACATTGAGTTAAATTCACAAAGTATTTTTTAATTCAGTCATTTAAAAGTCTAATGATCGTTTTTGTATCAATGCCCAAATTTGTCAGGTGAAATAAAGAAGTAGTAGTTTTAAGCTTACCTAGACAAGCTGCAGGCACCTTCCTTCGCAGAGAGGAAATTTTTCTGTCTTATGTCTATTTTATCTCCACTGTTGCACTGAAAAGGATGATATTTGAATCTGGAAAGTATAGTAAGACCAGTATCTCTCTGACATAAGTTTTCAGAATGAGCACTTTTCTTTTACAGGGTGAAAAAGCAACTAAGCATTTAAAGTTCAGTCAAGATTATGTTAATCTGTGCAAAAAAAATGGACTTTGAAATTAGTCAGGATGCAGCTCCATTAGAGAAATTAAAAGAATGAGATAGTTTGGAAGAGGGATTGTAACAGTCCTTTGGTCATGTAGGTACTGCACAGAAGCACCTTACAGCCCTTTATATAGTTCTTTACTCTTTTGGGGGGTGGAGGAATTGTTACTTTTGTTCTCTTTAGGACTGCCCACTTTCTAGAAGCGGGGGGGGGGAGGGAAATGGGAGAGAGTTTCTATATTATGTATGAAAACTTGTTATTTTCACTTATGTTTAACTGTTCTTCACCTCAAAAAACTACCCCAAATCTGGCTTCCATTCCTGAAGCCCACATGTAACAGTGCTGTAACCATGTCTGTCCTCAGGTGGGTGACCAAATGAACACATCTCACATGTCTAGTCGGGTGATGTATTGTGTGGAAATAATTTACAGCTGATACATTCTAAGCATTGGTTGGGAAAAACTGTCTCTGTGTCCAAGAAATACGTTATTTTATATAAGTGACCCATAAATGTGTACAGGACAGTTACCTTCCTCCACAGGAAAGGTATAATCACAGATCAGTCAAATTCTGTCTGGTTCTGCGGAACCTGAGACCTTCGAATTTCCTTCTGATACATCTGTGATTGTCAGATATGGCTTTTCTACAGCTATAAGTAAGTTCCTTTATGAGAACAGAAGAGATACCACATAAAAACTTCTGCAATTTTGGTAAGGTTCTTGGTTTGTTAGTTTTGCTTTACATTTAAACATACACTAAGGATTCCCTTCAGTGATCTACTAGGAATTTCATTGTTCAGTCTCATTATTAATTTTATTATTTTTTACTAAAATGATTCACAGGTATGCTGGCCTCCTATTTAGACTGCATAGTTGAACTTATTTAAGATTAAATATATGTGAGAAAAAACTTTCTGTGGAGTATTAGTAATCGGTTTGTAGTACTGTAGTTGATTTGCATGTGCTTCAGTTCTTGTTCCTGTTAGATTTAGTTATACCTTGTTTTCATTCTTCCACTTTTAAATGCATAATTATATTAAAATTTGTTCTAATGGAAAGAGTCTTGTATTAATTAAATATTTATAGTCTCTTAAGTGGTCTTAGAAATCCTTGTTATTGTAGCGTTCCGTCCGGGTTTATACATGCATATCCTGAACATTTGCTGAGAGGAGGCATGTTGAACAACAGTATGAGCAATTGCATTTAGCAGGGTTTTTTTAATTATTATTCAGTTGGTTATTAACTGTAGCCTGTAGTATTTATAATTCAGTGACCATAACTCTTGCTGACAATGCTACATTTTTCACTGAATCATCCTATTATAATAGGTTTTTATAGTGAATTACAGTCTATCACATTTCATTTTGTGACTGATTAGTGAGATGAGTAAAAAAGGAATGGGATATTATATGTGGGTTTTTTTAAAAAAAAAAAATAACACAAAACTTCAGAAATGTTGGTTCTAAGCTGTAGTGATCACCTTCATTATTCTTTTAGTGAGCTGTTGCCATTCACCTGTTATAAGTGGCATATTTTATCTAAAATATATTTGATCATATTCAAATGGTACAAGGGCATCTTTCATGCAATTCACTCTTAAGTTCATCATAAAGACTTTCACATGCATTCTTCTTCTCAATTATTTATATTTTCTGTAATCTAAGTTACTGGTCACATTCTGAGTTAAATATATTGCTGGATTTTATATGCCAGTAGGCAGCATATGTTGTATTTTGACAATATATGAAGGCAAATTTTTTTGTGGCCTGAAACCACAAACCCAAGGACATTCCGAGGGGTAAGAAGTATTTAAGCTAGCCTTCTATAACCCATACTTGGCATGTACTGTAATATAATTATATATGACAGAGTGATCCACTTGCAGGCTACCTAGCCACTTCCTATTCCTTCTACCTGCTTGAGATGATAGAAGATAGCCCAATCAACCCCTTATCTCCTTATGCCTGTTACAAACCTAGGGAGAACAGGACTGTTCCTGTTGTGCAACACAGTATATAATCTGTTGGCACCAGTTGCTCCTTATAGGATGGAAAAGGCAGCGGCTCAGCTACCTGTGGTTTCCGTAGCAGACCTGGTTCTCTGTGCTGTGGAAGACCCAAGAGATGCACTCAATCTCTGTATCTTGAAGGATGGAAGGCAACTGCTGAGGGTAGGGCACAGAAAAGTGTGTGACTCTGGGCGTGGCCACTGTGGATGCTATGAATTGTATTGAACAAAGGTATAGCATGCACCGAACATGCAGCATTTGAGATTTGAACTACTGTATGGCATTTAATACTAAGATGCACTGGCTACTACACAAGTGCAATCTTATTTTCTTTCAAAAAAAAAAAATTTACCTAGAACTTTGATTTTGCTGCTTAGTTTTGTTGTGGATTTAAGCATTACAATTGAAAGGGTTTTTTGACTGCATAAATTCTAAGGCAGATGCACTACAAAATAACCATTTTCAGTTGGCCATCTCTATGGGGAGGGTTATTGCAGAGTACCATGGTTCTTCTCTGCCTGCTCATCAGCTTTCCATGTAAGCATGACCCAGTGTGTGAACAGCTCTTCTGACAATGTAACGAGGATTTTAGCTCTAGTCACTCTGTGATGCATATTGTAAGAAGTAATTATCAGAGCAAAATCATCTAAGATCATGTTTAAACCTAGTCTTGTTGACTCTATGCTGAGTCAGTGAAGACAAAATATTCAGCAGGTTTGAGCTGACTGTGCTTGCTGTTCACTAATGATTTATTTTCACCAGTTTAGATTCGACAAAATAGTCCCAGAATGAAAGTTCTTAACGTTGTTTGATGAATTACTAGCATATGCAGTGTTACTGTGGCATCCTTAGGGATGTAGGAATGGGGTATGTTATAATCATAACTTCAGTTCTTTGCTTGTCATAAAATATGCAAAGTTAAGTGTTTCACAGGCTCTGGGTAGTTGTCTTTTAGGCAGGAAAAGTTATCTTCAAGTTGACAGTACTAACAAAAATAATCTTCCTACATATTTATTCTTGTATTTTTTCCCCAGTGACTTTCTTCATACAGCCCCCAGAAGTCTCTTTGTATTTGCTTCTAAAAAAGCAATGCCTGTGTATTGGACATGATGTGTTTCAGTTTAATTTCAGAAATCATTTTTTAATGTGAAAACTGTTGGTCATCATAGTCAAATAGGAAGCTTTCTCTGTGGTTTTCAGCACCATACTATCATTTGTGTTTTTCCAAGTTAAATATATTTGTGTATTACAGCTTTTTGGCTTTTCCAGGTTCTTAAGACTTTCTGAAAATGCAAAAGTAATAAAGCAAAACTAAAAAGGTAAAATGTGGCAATAAAAGCAACTTCCAGTGTGGGGATTTTTCCTGCTGATTCACTCTACAGGCAGTGAATGGTGACAGCTTTGTAGCACCTTCTTCTTTCTCTTGGATTTGACAGTTGGGGTTTTGTTTAAGGGACTGGAAAAAAGCCTGGCAGAGGGTTCCCAGTGCTACAGAGATTACATTGAAACTATATTTTGATTGGTAGAACATTATCAGTGGGTTCTTTTTCTCCATAAACTTCTTCTGTATTGTGCAACACAACTCCCTCCCCTCCACACTGATTCTGTATGTGATTTTGGAGGGAGCATTAAATTAAAGCATCCGTATGGGAAATGTCTATTTCCAGGTCTAATATGGCTCTCACTTGTTTGTCAGTGATGTAAGCTGTGCTCCTCTTTTATGGTTTCACTGAGTGATGTTGTGAGGGAGGGAAATTGTTCAACTAGATTTTCTCAAGTTGTGTTATCCAAAAAAAAAAAAACCTAAACTTTAAAAGCAAACAAACAGAAAAATGATCTGTCCCTATGAAAAATCTCAGTCTTCAGGTTAAAGCCATAATTACAGTTAATTTCAGTGTGAAAATGAAAGTTGATGTGGTTTAACCCTAGTAGGTAGGTAAGTCCCTCAGCCACTCACTCAGTCCCCCTCAGTGGGAGGAGAATCAGAAGGGTAGAAGTGTGAAAAGCTGTTTATGATTTCTGTCTCTCCCCCTCCTGTTCTTGTGGCTGCTCTGATGCAGAACAGGCTGCTGCTTCTGGTGCTCTCTCCAGCTCCAATTAACATCCTGCAGTCAAATCTGTCAATATTGTGAGTCCTTTGAACCCCATGTTGGGTGCAAAATTGGTTGTTGTGGTTTAATCCCAGCAGGCAGCAAAGCCCCACACAGCCCCTTGCTTACTCCCCTAACAGTGGCCTGGGGAGAGAATTGGTAAGGTAAAAGTAAGAAAATTCATGGTTTGAGATAGAGTTTAATAAACTGGGGGAGAGGGAGAAGATGTTTCCTACACGACAGTGCTTTCTGGTTTCAGATCCCTTTCTAAGCCAGTTGATACATCCGACTTTTAACATCTCGAAGCAGTGATTTACATAGCTGTGGAAAGTCATCATTATTTTCACTTGTCTGGTTGCTTTTTAAAGTTATTTTTTTGTTCTAACTGCTACTCTATTAATGTCATACTCTGATAAACATAGTACAGTCATACGTGCTCCCCTCTTCTGTGCCATACCTGCTGTTACACAGTTGTGTTCCCTTTCATATTTTCATTTCTGAGTTGATTTATTTAACATAGTCTGTATAGAATGTGTATCATATAAATTATTATCACAATGATGACTTCTCAGGTTTTTCCTCCTAATTTTGACGGTCTCTTTGCTCTTTCATTGACATTGAGCAGAGTTGTATTTTTAATTTTTTTAGGCTTGACCACCCCGAATAACTGTGTGTTGCTTGAAAACTTTGTAATCTCCTTGCTCTCACTCATTCCAGATTGTAATATTAAACATGTTTGTAAATATATCTATTTGCCAGTTCTCTGGGAATATGATGGAGAAAAAGTGACTGTGTATTTTTAAACTTTCTTTCCAATTTTTAACCATTTCTGAAACAAAAATTAACATCTAACATCTTAGCATTTCTTAGAGCCTTCTTTAAGTGACTTTGCTGAAGTCCAGTTACACCATATCACCTTTATCCCAGTGTTTCTCAGCTTCTTATAGGTGCTATGGATTTGCCTAACACAAACTCCTAGCTCCTGAAATATCTTTGCAAAATTTGGGTCATATTTGCTGCTTGTGCACAGAGGCTGTTTTAAACAAAAGATGATTCTATATTGAAGTGCTTAATGTATATCATTAATGTGTAGCCCTGAGAAAGTGTTACTTTTCAGTATTTCTTCTAAAATGTTTTTTTTTTTCTGAAACATTGTCCATTGAGACTGTGCACAGCTTCTTTGGTGATCCTTCTCTGCAGACTGTAAAGAACAGCTGTCATGCGAAATACATCTGATCAATACAAATAAGAACACAGCTAGATTACACTGTTAAAATCATTAAAAACAAAAAAGCTCACATAATACTATTCACATGATGGACCAGAATCTTGAACTTGTACTGCATGACTATTTTCCTATTGTCCTTTTATGTATTTAGTTGCTTCCAAAATAATATTATGGTAACTAAATAAGCATACAGAAGTATGCCCAGAATACTAAGGTCTTTTTTTGTCCTGTGGAACATATTCCTATTTGCCTTTGGCTTTGAAAGTCTCATTCGTTTCATTGAAGCCCTGTACTACTGATCTTCTGAAGAGCTCTTAGTCTATTTTTACAACCATGTAGTGTTCATGAATTGCAGTCTTTACAAATGAAAGCTCTGGTTTTAACAGAATACTTCCTTCCAAAGAATTTTAGAATTCAAATTTTGTTCAAGCTGTGCTGAGATGTTCGTGTCCATCCTCTCCCATGTTCCCACTCTGGCCAGGTGATCAGTGTCATTAATAAACTACTTATAATAGAAAAAATATAAGCAAGGAAAGAATGACGAGATAATGTACATGTCATGTGAAATGATGGTTTATAAACTCCACTAAATTTCCCAGAGTTGGTGTAACTATGTAGAACCACTGTACTGCTTAGGAGAATTGTAAAGGATGAGGAACATACTATTCCTTGCACTTTACAAATACAGAGCTAAAACAGTTCTTACTTCAGCATACACACAAAAAGGCAAGATGATAAAGATCGTGAAAAAAAATACAATGCAATTGTGAGAATGAATCAGAAGTTATCATACAAATATCTTA
This sequence comes from Forpus xanthops, assembly GCA_032466535.1. NCBI lineage: Eukaryota > Metazoa > Chordata > Aves > Psittaciformes > Psittacidae > Forpus > Forpus xanthops. Next base: position 9,368 of record JASSUY010009830.1, on the reverse strand, counting down.
CTTGCCAAAAAAATCCAGTTACCACTGTACTTATATAAAAATTACGTGCTCATAGGAATCTCTCTCTTAAAGATTAAGAAATCCTACCCTTTTTTTGTTTAAAAAAAAACAAAAAATCCCACTGTCTGGTCATTGTAAATCATTTGACGTGTTTATACCCAATTTCACCAAAACTGAATGAAGTAAAATCAGATTAAAATTAAGCCAAGTTTATACAGCAGAAGCGTTATGTTTACTTTGCTCAGTATGAGTTTTATGAGTAACTTTTGTAAAACCAGAATATTGTACAGAATTAGTAAAAATCTACAAATTTTGACACAGGTTTGGCATTTAAAGTGACATAATTCGTCGGAGAAGTAACTGGTAGTACTATTTAACTTCTTTACATCAGCTTACATAAGCAATATTGCTTGTATGTGTTCAGGATTATATATCCTTATTTTATGGAGCTTAACACCTAGCATTTAATTGGTTCACCTTTCTAGCCTGTCGTGCCAGACATTTGAGTTGTTCTTGGGATAAAATGCTTGCTATTTAATAATATTGAGTGTATCTTCTGTAATTATAGCTGAATAAATGGCAGTTGTATTCTTCCTCATTTTCAAACTGTGTATGTTACTGAACTGTCAAATATTTTCTTGGAAAAAACACCTCTATAAAAGTAGTTAAACTGCTGATGTATGTGATACCTATTTAAACAGAGAAGTGCATAAAATCTGCAATGATTTATATAGCTCTTTTGAATAGGACACATTATTTTCTGCAAAATTCATTATTTACATAACATTATATTAATGTCTATATTAATGTCTATATACAGGATTCCTTATACAGGTTCAATCCACTTCACGGAAATCTCCTTAAAGAGTTAGTGTTCTAGTTTAGTCCCACAGAAGATGTCTGAGAACTTCCTATTTTGTTTTCTTGGATAAACAGGAGTGAAGTACTTCTGAAAAGTAACTTCTTATTTTCGCAAACAGAAGTAAGACTTCTCATTTTTTCGTATCCGGAAGAAAGAGGCAGGATTAGTAGCTGTACAGTATAGCATTTGGTAATCTTAAATTGATGTGATGATAAATTGATATAAATTCTGAAGTGACAGGGAAATTATTATCCATTCCTTTAAACAGTCAAATCAGAGATTTCTTCTTTAAAGAACTTGAGTGGGGAGTGGTAGTAGAAAATCGCTCTTGTGTATATTGTCCAAGTTTTATTTCTGAAGTACTTTCCAGTGCTAGGCCCGAGTCTCCATGAAGTCTTCTGCAGATAAGTTGGAATACAGTCTTACGGACACTTCTGGACATTAGGAAATACATAACTGGGTCTAAGCAGCTGTTAAAAGATGAGAATATGAGCATCACCTCATTGCATTTGTGAATGATTTCCTTCCAATAACAAGATGGATTTTGTAACTGCGAGGTAATGTAGACAAACCGGAATATGTGGTAAGGAACAAAACAGATGGTGAAAATAATGAGCACAATGAAAGAGTTCCTTGCTGTCTGGGTGTATTTTCCTGCATTGGGAAAATTTGCTCTTTTCCTTGAAATTTTCAGGAGGTTCTTAGCAATTTTAACATATGAAAGTATCAAAAGGAAAAAAACTATCCAAAAAATGATTACAATAACATAATTTAGAATTGCTTCTGTCTTTGCATTGTGTTTATTTCTGTAATGAAAGCACATAGTAGAATTGCTGTTCTCACTCTTAAAGAAAGATGGTGCAACTACTATTATAAATCCTGTTAGTGCGATTGCCCACACCATGCAACAGATATGTATACTTCGTCTAGTAGTTAACATTTTAGGGCGCTTCACAGACTTATTTACTTTTACATAACGATCTAGACTAATTAGTCCCAACAGCACTATGCTAATGTACATGTTCATATAAAATAGAGTTCCTACAATCTTGCATAAAATCAGTCCAAACCTCCAGGTGTTTTTGGTAACATGATAGAGTATTCGGAAGGGAAGACAGAAGATCAGCAGAAGGTCTGCAACAGCTACATTTAGCAAGTAAACTTGGATAGAATTCCTTTTCTGATGAATGCACAGGAAAGCAAACAGGGCTATAATATTTCCAACCAATCCAACGACAAAAATAATAGAGTAAAAAACTATCAAAACAAGTGACAGTGAGTTATCATCTAAGGGGCAAGTGGCATTGTTTTGAATTTCTGAGGCATTTATAGCTAGGTTAGTTAGGTTTCTCCAAAAGTCCTCCTTGTGTGGAATAATGGTCAGTTCATCAGCTGAAGCTGCACCCATTGTTTGTGAAGATTTTTTTAGCTGTTCTGTAGGAGTGCAAAGAGAAATTGTAAGAATTAAATTACCATTGGATCATTCTCATGTGTTTGCTTTATTGCATACAGTCTTATGTGATATGAACATTAAAGGAAATTGTTAAAACAAGTAAATGTACCGAAGTATCACTGTAGCTGAGTAGAAGGACTTTCAGGTTGGTGTCATAATACAGTGTAAGTCTAGAATAACCAGTTCCCTGTTTTTCTTCACAAGAAGTACACAAGAACAGATGGTATAGAATACTCACACAGACAACCATTTTTTGGGTTATATCTTTATAACTCCTTCTATTGTTTTAAAAATCCACTATTATGATTTGTTGCAAACTTTATAAATTGAATTTTTTTAGTTTTTTTTTCTATAAGTACAAATAATTTCTTTAAGTTCACATGTTACGATTTGTCTTTCTAAGATAACTTTTTAATTATGATTCAAGAATGGGTAAGCATAGCTAAGTGAAGTATTCTCAGTGTTGATGCAAAGTATATAGAAATATGTCAAAACAATTCTAAACTCATCAGTATTAATTTTAAATAAGTACCCAGGATCTCTCATATACAATTCACCAGTTTTCAGTTAGAAAAACAATTGTAAATTAATATTTATTCAGCTATGTAATCTGTTAGAAGTAACATTATGAGCTTGTTTTTAATGCTTTATATCTTCATGCAAATTTAAGTATTTTTTCCTTAACTGTTCACAAATCAATATTATGCAAAGAAACTAATATTAGCTGGAAGTCACATAAATGCAGTAGCACTGTTTTCACATTTTCCTTGTTTTCTTTGTTTCCTTTGTTTTAATTTCAAAGTTTTTAATTTCATTAAGCTTACTTTTGACCAGGAAGGTACAATGTAGAAGTTAGAAATCAGTTTTGACCAAAGAAGGAAAACCAAAAAAGTGTGTGGTTGGGAGAGCAGAATCAGAATTAGCTATTTAGAGAGATGGCTGACTGATTAGTAACGGTACAACTTTGTCCTCAGTTTGTATTTCATAGTAATAAAAGATGCCGTAAGTAAGTTTGCTTTGATTTTTTCATTTCAAAGGAGCAAGCTTTTTTCTCCTAATCCCACAAAAACTTTAGAATTGGTGTTAAAATAGTTTTTCATTTGCATCCCAGTTCTAAAAAGTGCAAATTTATATTTAAATATGTGACTTGGCTACAGCACTGAAAATGGCAGCACTTCAGATAAAAATCTCAGTATGAATTAATGCACAGACAGAATCTGAACTACTGAGAGGACAGACTGAAATATTTTAAATGTGCTATGTAGATTGACCTTACAATTGTATTAAATTTATACAAAATGTTAGCAGTTTCAAAAATATTCCTGTTTTCATATTGTCCAGGCAAGACGTAATTTTGAAAGTTTCATTAAAAATAATGTGATGGTTTCAAATACATCTTGAAACCTACCTACTGCTAGAATTTCTTGTTATGATGCTTTTCTGTAAAAATGATTGACATCATGAGTTGCAAAGTATTGACAAGTTTTAGGTCAATGAGAACAAAAAATCTATTACATTGCACATGAATTAGAAATATAACTTTTCGCTATCATAAATTTTGTCACCTGAAAGCAAACAGGCATCCCAGGTGTATTTAAGAAAGAGTTTGAAGGTCAGTGGTACCTTTGCAGTTAAATGAAATTTTAAGAGAAATCTGGTTTAATATGGTTGAAGTATAAAAGAAGGCACTTACCATTTATATATTGAGAACTTCTGCTGATTTTCAAAACCATTAGCGAAGACAGGGAGGAATAACATGCAAGTCTGCTTATTAGAAAGTTAAATCACCAGCTTCTCTATGAAAGCGATGAGAATCAGCTGACATAGTAAAATTAGCAACAAGGGGAAGTTTACCTAGTGTTGCAACTGGGTTTTTTTTAAATGTGTTTTAACTTGCAAAACTCAGTTTATTGAAAAGATCAACTTTGCTGTTAGTTTGGGGTGTGCTGGGAGAGGTTCTATAATAAAATTTTCTGATTTGGAGATTTGGATTTTTTTTTTTCTCAGAAACTTTGTTTCTGGTGAGCAATGTCTGTGGCTTCCTTTTTGGATGACAATTATCTTGGGTGCATTCTCTCATCTTTTTAATGTTGTCATGGAAGTTGATTAAAGATAAATCAACACCACAGTAAAATGGTACATTTTACTTATGCTGGTGTAGTTGTTCCATCTACCCTCATGCTTGGGGTTAGAAGTTTATGGTTATTCTTTTTTCCACTCAGAATGGCAGTGATGACAGATTGTGAAAGTGCCCTAAGTGGTGTGACTTAAGAATTTTAATGAGGCAGAAGTGGAATACAGTGTGCTAATACCATCTGATAATATGATTTTAAATAGGGTGAAAGGGATTGAAAGTTACATTTATAAATTGCAAATTTAGAAATGGATTTTAGAAATCCTGATATACGGTAGCCTAAATTTAATGATCATCTCAAGAACATTGTCTTGACTTAGTTTTCTTCTTAGTATTTGAAATTATAATTTCCATGTTAATTTTATTAATATATCATCTGTTTAGGAATGAAGCTTTTATGTGATTCTGCACATTTCAGTTGGACTTGTAAACAGGCTCTGTGCATTCTTACTTGAAGGTGCTTCTCTTGTATAATTGAAGCTTTTTAGAAGAAAACATGGGTGATAGCAGATAATGGTTTTAAGATTGAGCTTGTAGTTCCTTTGTTTTGGAGTGCAAGGTTTGCAATTTAAGCAGTAATGTATTCTCAGAATCCGTATACACATTTGACATTCTCCCTTTTAAATAACGGTTGACTGCAAAATGAGGCAGGAAGTCATTCTGTATCAAATGCAGTAGTTTCACTATGTGTATTATATATTAAATTGTGTTTGAATGGAATATGTCTATATGTTACTTCATCCTACAGCAGTCAGTATCCATCCAAATTGTTGTGTAATATTATTCCATTTTTATACATTGTACCTCACTCTTACTAATGGAAAGACAGTGGAAAATCAAAGATGACTATGCTTGGAATCAGTTTAGAAGCATAAACAGTTCCCCAGCATCCCGTTTCCCCCCTCCCCCCTCTTAAAAGCTTAAGGTTGAAAAGTAAAAAGAAATTACAAGGTGTTAATTTTCATCTCCATTTTAGTATTATTTCACTTTGTGTCCCTTGTGAATTCCGGTAAGTCCTGAAAGAATTTTGCTGTGCCTGGGAGAGTTGAAAGGGAAGCCAGTGAAGAAAGATGAGACCATGCCAGGGAAAAAAATAACTGAAATTAAGAAATACTGAAATAAATAAATAAATAAAAACTACCTTCTGATTGCAAATTTATTAAATCAATTTCTAAAATGCCAATTTTATTTCTCAAATAATAAGATAATTTTTCTGGGGTTTTGTCTTTTCAGCCACACTGTGTACTGCTTGCCTCAAAAGAGAATTCAGCCCCAGTGAAGCTTGGTGGCTTCGGGGTAGCAATTCAGTTAGGAGAGTCTGGGCTAGTTGCTGGAGGTAAGAAGTTTTCCTTTGGAGTTATATAATATTATGCATGTTTTATTGCAGAGTTCTGTTATTCTCACACAGACTGGCCTACAAAACAAGAACTCAAAAATAATCTTTCACTAAAGACTTTTTAACATTATAAATGCACACAGTTAAGCTCAATTGCTAATAATGTGTAAATGTTACTCAGTAGGAGCTTACACTGATTTGATGAAAACAGAATTGAAAAGAGGAAAGAATTTTCCACTTTAATGTAATCTTTGGCATAATTCTTCCACGTCTGACAAAACGATCAAATAAAAATGCTATCAGGATTGAAATGTATGTGAAAGCAATTAAGGACTTACTACAGCATCATCAGTGCTCCCCTGTTTCTTAGGCAATTTCTGTCAGAACACTATGCTGTTTAATAGCAAAATTTTACTAGTTTTCACGTGACTCTTTTCTATGTTTTAATATTTCATTGTAATTATTGCATAAAACATCAATATCTTGATGCATATGTATATTTTTTGACTGTGTTTTGTTTTCTGTGGATTTTATTTCCTCTAGCTGCCTTCCATATTGTTCCAGACAATAGGGTTATGCTTTAATCAGCCTACACAGATGAAGACCCAATCAATTTTCTGGCACTTTCATTGCCAGAGTAGGAGACCAGAGCAAAAGATTTTGTTAGTTTTATTATTTTTTTTTCTTCAAAACAAGTAACCTCCTCTCAGTACCATGTTTCTTCAGAAACTGATTTCTTAATCTGTTTACTTAAAGGTCTGCATCAACTTGGCTTTTCTGTGCTCTTTAAATTAAAAAGCAAATCCAACATAAACTTGCCAACAGCTTCCATTCCCTTCCTGATGTTACTAATACCTTTGAAATATCCACGTATCTTATAAACGGAGAGACATAGACACGTCTTTTCAAAGAGAATACCCATTCAGTTAAGCTACTGTTTCCTTAATAAAAAGTTGACTCCCTTCTTTATTTTTCCCATGTTTCTCAAATTTTCTGTACCTCAGCTACTGCTTTTTTTTTAATGAGAGTTCCTGCACTTTTGTTTATGATTCTCTCACTTCTTCATATTCTCACTGAGCAACTTTATCCATTCCTTCTGTTTCAGCTGCTCTTCTGAAGACAGTTGGATATAGTGCTCTTTCTTTCAGACTACTAACTGTCCCTTAAGAAACCTCAAGCTCAACTTGGAAAAAAATCCTGTGCTTTTCCCCAGATTTGTCATATCCTTCCTTTTCTGTTACTGTTCACTATTCCATGATCCCACACATCATTCATGTGCTCAACCTCCATGAAATCATCATTGCTGGTCTTGTCTTTCCTTTTTTATGTGAAGAAGTTTTCATTCCTTTCTGTTCTGTTTGCAGTACTTCTAGAAGCTTCTTTCTTAAGCATCATCAGTGTAATAATTCTCTGTATCTTTTGCCTCATCCATCTCAACTTCTGCCATATCGGTCTACCTTCTTTTTTTTTTTTTTTCCCCTCTTTTTCAACTGTGACTTCCAATTTGTAGCCCTTTTTTTAGCACTTGCTACATTCAGTTTCAAATTCCTCTTGCCTTCAGGGATACCCTGAGTAATTCCACTTCATTTATATACTATAGAAGGTCACAGTGCTACTACTTGTTTCTCCTTAACTGACTCCATATCTCTTTCTTTCCATCTTACATTTAAATCCTTATACAACAAACTACATCTATTATCTGGCAGTTCTTTTCCCTTCTCTACCTGAAGCATAGTCCCATCTACAGCATTTCTATGATTCACTTGCAAGATTTTATTTCTTCAGCTTTACAGTGTCACCCCATGCGTGTTATGTGAAAGTCAGCAATGCTGGCTGTTTGAACTGGGCTATAAATTCCTTGCATATTTAAGTTATATATGTGCCCTATGGATAAGTTTTGTTTTGTAATAATGATAATAACAATAAATTACAGGCAGTACCTATTTTTCAATTGTCTCCTAAATAGAAGCTCTCTGTATAGGTAGGTTTGAGCAATATAAACCCCAGCCCGTTCACTTTCACATGCTTTTCCTAATTTTTAGTAAAAAACATTCATTCAGCTTAACATAGTCAGTTATTTCCCTTTTAGCATGATAATTCCTATATTTGGTGTTCAGCACATCTAAAAGGAAAATCTCTATTTAATAAAACCTATTATGGCACTAAGGTTCTTTTACAGATCTAAACCACCCTATGCTTCTAAGTTGTTTCAGTGCTAAGTGCAGCTTAAAATTTTTGCAACACTAAAACGACTTATTAACTTATAATTAACTTATTAATCTTTCTGTATCTAGGTAATGTGTATTACCACAGTGCCCTAGCAGAATATGCTACTTACTAGTGTAAATCGTTATGTAGATGACCCTGGTGTTCAAGAGCAGAAATCTTTTATCTTTCTTTATGTTGCTTGGAGTAACTTATCATTTAAACCAAATATGACAGCTTTCCTTTAGAAAAAGCACATCAATATTGAAAGCAATGTAACTATAGTAAAGTTCAACTGACAGGACTCTTCCTTTAATCTGAACACCGAGCTGTTATGCAAAAGCTCTTCAGTATCTGTGGTGATAGCTCTCTCTTTTCCTCCTAAAATAGGAGTTGGTGTATCTAAAATATTCAGGGGTTACCAGTGTTCTAGAAACTTTTTCTTGCTTTCATGTGTTTGTGTTTGTGCTATTTTGCTTTCCTTTTTACACTGGTATAGCTCTCCTTGGTAAGCACAGATAGTGTGTAGCCCCAGGAGAACACAAATAAAAGGGAATTTTCTCCCTCAGTATCTTCAATGCCTGCCTTCTAGGGTGCAGCTTTTGCTTTCTTTGGGACTACAAAATTTTTTTAACTTAAAAGACAACTTTTTTTTTTTTTTTCAGTGTAAATTGATTTTGGTGATAAAGGGTATTTTTGTAATAAAGTTAAACTAAGTCTCAGGAGTTCAAAGTTGACCAGTCCCAATCTTTTGTTGTAAGTCAGAGATAGACTAATGTTGTTTAGAAGGATTATAACTGCAGTGTTCTTTTGAGCAGATAGAGGATTATTTAAGAGACATGTAATGGAGCTTATGATAGCAAGCTTTGACGTCACACTAGATGTCATTAATGAAAATGTCTGTGGAAGAGATTTTAGGAATATGACTGTGTCTTATCAGCTAACAACCCAGTCCAGTTTATTTTTAAGCTAATTTAAGTATTATTAAGTACCAGAAAAAGGGACCTAGGCATAACTAATTTTTCATAAGACCAGAAGGGAAAATGTAAGGGAATACTTCCAGTTCCACTGTGTTTGTCCGTAAATTGCAACAAAAAATCATGTATCATCTTCCAAGTTACAGACTGTTTTCATGAGCTACCAATATCAAGGTCTCTTCCTGCAGTTCTTACATCAGAAGGAGAAAGTTTTCCTAAATGTGTTCATTGGACTCATTGAAGTAGGTACTTTAAGATGGAATTCTGGCATTATACTCAGTAGTTACAGATCATCATAATTTGTAAGTGAACTCTATTGTGGAACAGAATGTAGACAGGAAACTGCCCATGTGTTGTAGTTTGAGGCCCCTCAAACAGTTCTGTGCACCCCCCCCCCCCTT
>JASSUY010009829.1:6120-35488 GCA_032466535.1 Forpus xanthops | reverse complement strand
TGTTTAAGTTTGAACCCATTACCCCTTGTCCTCTCACTATAGTCCCTCATGAAGAGTCCCTCCCCAGCATCCCTATATGCCCTCTTCAGATATTGGAAGGCTGCTATGAGGTCTCCACGCAGTCTTCTGGTCATTTGAATGTCCTTTTAATGCTGAATTTATGAGAGTGTGCATGTTGAGGAAGTCTATTAGTGCAAGAGTGCACTTCCACATTCAGAAGGCAGTAAGCTGTCAGTAAGTACAACACAGCCATGTGTGCCTATGTGGAACATGAAGGCAGTAAGAGTTGCTGGAAAAATATGATGTGTAAATTTAAAGTTTGGTGAAAAAAACAGATCATTCTGCCTTAGACCCTTGATATCTGCATTCTGAACTTTCAGAGGTAGACAAGTGTCGTGGTTTAAGCCTCTAAACCAAGCAGTTTAATGCCTCATTCACTTCCCCCTCTTCCTTTCCCCTACTCCTGGAGAGATGGGAAGGAGAATTGAAAGAATGCAACTCCCACGGCTTGAGATAAGAACAGTTTAGTAACTAAGGTATAACACCACTACTGCTGCCACCAATAATAATAATGACAAGGCAAATACAAGGAAAGAATACAAGAGCTCACCAACTAATTTCCACCCAGTCAGACAAAGCAGTGCCTTCCACCACCTTATACCAAGCTCAACTGCCCAGTGCACCCCCCAACCCTTCTGGGCCTCTGCTCTCCGTCTCTATATCCTGGGCATGATGTGCTGTGGTATGGAATACCTCTTTGATCAGTTTGGGTCAGGTGTCTTGTCTCTGCTTCCTCCCAGCTTCCCCTCCTCCCTGGCAGAGCATGCGGCTCAGAAAGTCCTTGGCTAGCCTAAACATTCTAAGCCATAACTATAAACACTGGTGTTATCAATGCTGTTCCCAAGCCGAAAATCAAAAACAGTGCTGCACCAGCTACTACAAAAAAGAAAAAATGACTGCTGCTGCTGAACCCATGACAACAAAAGTAAAAAGAAAATGGATTTTAAACCTCAGCGAATATCAGAGATTTAAAGCTAAGTATGTATTTTTTTAATTGAAGCATATCTATGTATACAAATATATGGGCAATGAATAGCAAATAATAGGAGTTCTTTGAGATCATAAGAAAAATGAAAAATGAATAAATGCAATGACATTTGAATACTAAGGGGAATTTCAAAGAACATTTCTTCCAGGGTGTAGTGTCAAATCTGGACCAAACAATGTCTGTTTTGATTGCAATGTTGTTAAATATTTCTTTGCTATATTAAGGAGATATAGTGAAACTGTAGAAATACTTTAGTTTAATTAACATATGAGACAGGAATGCAGTCAGTATTCTGAAGACTGTATCCTAAGTTATCTGGGATAATCTGCACATTGCCTTTAACAGAGAGATATGAAAGACTTGGCATCAAAGGATCCTAGTGTATCATGTCATGCAGAAAAACGTTATATAAAGGTTGTGGCTAAAGCAGTGATAGCATAATGTTTTGCAATCTGGCCTCCAGAATTGTGAATAATATTTGTGTGTGTGAAGGAAACAGATAGATAGGCATTCAGACACACAGATCATCATAACAAAATAAGATTTACCTGCCCTAAATTAGGTGGGTAAGTCTACGTTGGTCTAAGCTCACTTCTTAGACAATGTGGTGCAATGTCTCAAGGGACAAGTTATTTTAGCCTCATATAATCTCTGCAGTAATGCAAATGAGTTGTTTTCTTCAAGTGCCAAGCTGCCTGTGACTGCTTTATTTTGTCCTCTGCGTTGTTTTTTTTTTTTGACAATTTTAATTTCTCAAGTGGAAAAGACTAAAATCCCCATCATTTTAGTATATCTAAAAGCTTGAAAACAGAAGCAAGACTTTTGCTGTAGGTACTGCCATTTTTTTTTCCCTCACTGCCTTATTTTAAGCTTCCTAGAGAATCAAATTATGATTTTATTCATAAAGTAGCTCTGAGTGGCAGTGAGAATGCAGAGTGCTTTTCAACTTCATACCTTGTATGGTACTCCTGAATTAGAATATTCTATGGGAGAAGATGAATTTGGCTTTTTGTCTGGTAGGTTTACCGGATGAAAACACCCATAACTTTCAATAATACTGTGTCAAACAAGGTATTGTTTTAGTCAGAATAGATAAACATAGGACAGGTACCTCGCCATATTCTTATTTCCATTTAGTAACCTCAGGTCAAACCCTCGGTTTGGAATAAAAAAAATTGTAGGTAGTGTCAATTGCAATTGAAAAATTAATTTAAAGAAAATTAGGGAAATGGATTTGAAGATAAATGAGGGTAATAATTTATAGCCAGTAATCATGGACATGAAACTGCTTCTGTTAATTCTGGCAAAATCAGGTTTGTTTCCAGCCAGCTGTGATGTTTCAGTAGAGTTCACTTATCCCTTGTCACCAAGATCAAATAGCAGAAGTGGAAAATTCCACTAGTACAGACTTCAAAAAGCTTCAAGAAAAGAATATTTGGAAAGGACTTTTTTCCCCATTCATTGAGCAAAGAGAAATGGTAAGTGCAGTTTTCTTTGCCTGTGACTTAATAAATAGTCTCATCAGCCAGTTAACACCAAATGAGTCAGGACTCTACATGTCCTTGTGAGTTTAAGCACAGCACTATATGCGGTCACATTTGTTTTCTCCCATCCAAAACATGTCGCCTATGCATCATTAGGTCTTTCATGTCACGACATAACCAGCCTTCTCTTGCAGAAGCTTTATACTTAAGCATATGGTTGCCTTTTTCTTTTTTTTTTTTCTTTTTTTTTCTTTTTTTGTTTTGGGGGGGGGTGTGGGTGGTGGTGGTGCTTTTTGCGAGGTTTTGGGCTTGTTTTTTTTTTTTTTTTTGTTTTTTTTTTGTTTTAAATTATGGCACTTCCACACTTAGTCTAGCTGTGAGCTAGTGCTGTTAAGGGAGCCTTGCATTATATAGACCATACTGTTAAAAACCAACACCATCAGAAGCCTTGTAAAAAAACTGTTCCAAGTGAGGAACTTTCAGACGGTGCTAATTTAGAAAAAGAAAAGTGTGAAGTTGTGGCAGTCGTAAAAAGTTTTAAAAGATTTGGTGACTTGAAAGATGAATGCAGCATATCTAAACTGCCTTTTGCTACTCTTTCTTGAGTCTCTGAAGTAGTTACACACCATTTCTCTTTTTTTGTTCCATTGCTGTTTTAGAATCCCTTTTTTTTAAAAAAACCCATTCTTAATACCTTATCTTTTGACTACCTGGATTGTCCCTTAGTTTTTCAATAAATTTATCTGACTTAAAGTAACATATGTTTGTTTACAAAAGATAGCATTTCTCAGGCTGTTAACATATTGCCCATAAGCGGCATGTAAAAACTTTAGTATCTGTTCGGTTACCCATTAGAAAAATGTTCAGATGTGGCTTTCATGGTACTTTCTGGTATGGGACATGCTTTTCTAAGGAATTCTGCATAAGGCATATTCTATCCTTTCCAGGTTGTGTGGTGACCTTATACAGCCACTGAACGTCAGATGGATTAGGAGAAATTACTGATGTGATTAACATCATTTATCACATTGTAACTGTAAGCAGTTGAGCTCATAATTTGTTTTCTCTTGGTGGACGTCATCCTTCAAAATACCTTGTGCAGCAAAAAGATATTTCAAAAGGTGTTCTCTAGGAGCTTTTTAAGTCCACATTACTAGAGGTTCCTCTTCTCACTGTTTGGTTTGTTTGACCTTGAAAGTGGAAGAATACATCAAGACCTCACATTGGAGGGTAAATACTGGCACAGAGATCTAGAAACAGCAATACTGTTCTGTTAGCAAATCTGCCATAGGTGAAAACACGGGCCCTTATATTAAGTCTTACAACAAGCTGAGTGCAGGTGAAGTCCCTTAAGCTGTGTCCCCAAGGAGTTCTTAAAGGGACAAGTTGTCAAAGATGCAGCGTAAAGGAAGCAGCATGAATTTTGAGTTAGGTGCACTCAAAAGTAGGTATGTTATGTGAGTCTGTAATTCAGTGCAAATATCATGCTTATTTGCTGGTTGCTTGATGTTGCTTTTCTACTGCTTTCTCTACAAGTTTAGCTGGCTCTGCTTTCCCTCTGCCCATCCTCCAAGCTCTGTACCTGAGCAATGTTATTGTGGTGTTTTGTCTCGTGATGCCTTTTTGGGTTACCTGACATTACATCCCATGTGACTCCTCAAGTTGCTGTCATAATTTACTAGTTTAATTCTATCCTGTTGTGGAATGTGTAGCTAAATGTAAACATTTTGTTACCTGTGGTGTGATGCTATATCTATTTCTTAGCTTCTCTATTCTTCCCTATGCTTAGACTGAGAGAGAATTGAAACCAGTGGAAAGTATCCCTTTAATAAGGGAAAAAAAAGAGTCAATCAAAATCCTGAGCCCTTCAGGTTTTTGAGCTGAAGAGAAAGGGAGTCCAGGAGTGCCTTCAAGCAAACAGAAGGCAGCTGCTGCCTCAAGCAGCTCAGCTACCAAAGGCACAGGTACAAGAGTCAAATTTCATCTCCTGCTTCTCTTTCCAGAACCTAATTCTTCCAGATTCTGCCTTTGGAACAGGCAGTCCTGACCTGCGGATGCACATCCTAACTGTCCTGTCAGGTAGCCCATTCACTTTGAACTGGACTAGATGACCTCCTGGGCTCCCTTTCAAAATGAATTTTCACATGATCCTGTAGTCCTAATCTTTATGGTACCAACCTTTGCCATAGTAGAGCTAACAGTGTAAAGAAAACTGTCAGCTATACAAGAATGGAAAAGTAATCGATGCAAATAGGATCTTGTTAGTTGGAGCCTGAAAGTGGATTTACTGTATGGTGTAATCACTGCCTTAGCATTTTCTTCTGAGTTGAAAAGGGCAATGAGAGAACGTATTGTCTTCAAATATTTTGGAATAAAACCAGTAAGTTTCTTAGCCCTGAGAATGCTGTTCTTCCCCTGGAGTACTTTTATTTTTTACAACTGCATCCTGGAGCATCCTAGTGTGAGTCAAATGGTTCATATTTCCCATTGAACCGCATGTATGGGAAATGCATTGTTTTATCTTTCGTCTTCTGGAATTTGAGTTTGTCTTGCTTTCCTTTTGGGTGGCACAAGCAGTTCAGAACAGGCTCTTCTATTTTCTTGTGCTATTAAAATTTCATCATTGAAAGTGAAGAAATGAATGTTTCATAGCATTGCAGCCTAACAGTCTCATTGCTGATGTACAGGACAGGTAAAGTTATGACAGAAGTTTGCAATGTACTTTCCCATACTTTTCTGTCAGAGCAATTTGTACTTTTCCATATGCTTTTCCCTGGATAGGATATGTAGATATTCTTTTTCATAGTACCCACAGAAGAAAACATTTTAGAAAATGTTTTAAATTAGAAATTTTCTTTTTTTTTTTTTTAATAAAACCAAAGAATGCTTTTTAATGCATTTCTTCCAGTAGTTTTTCGGAACCATCTGCTCAGGAAAATAGAGCAAAACATTTCTCATTTTCTAATATTATATTTTATATTAAATACCAGAGCCTTTATTAAACTGAATAATTTCATTACCTTTTTATAATGAGAAAAGTTTATTAGAGAACACAGGGTCATAAAGCCTTTTCCTATAAACATCTTAAAGGATCTATTTGGGCTTCAGTCTACTCTTTCAACTCCTTCAAGTACTGTCACCTCAGCCACTTGCTGACAGCCTGCCGAGTAATCTGTTCGAACTGCTGATGAAGGTCTGTTTCCCTCACAGACCTCCCCTTGCTGCACCCAGTCTCACTGTTCTCTCTGAGACAATAGCTTCAGCTTTCTCAATTCCAGAAAGGGCCCATTTTGGGGTTTTATGCTGAGTTTTTCTTTAGCACAAGGAGAATAACTCCGGAATGTAATGGGGGAAATAGCCATATCTCCTCTGGCACATATGCCAGGGATGAAGTCAGTGATGTCCAAAAAGAAAATAAACACCTGCCTGCTACTTTGTTGAGCTTCGTTTTCACTGCTCTGACCTACTCCTGATGGTCTTGGGGAAACTCATTGGCAGAGGAATTAAATTGCTGTGGGTAGGCTGTGAGTTCAGCATCCAGCTGGAGTTAGACCTGCTGTCACCTGATGGCATTGCACAAGGATGACAGTGCAGTACAGCCATGACAAACTGATTGTAGCTAAACAGTCCTGTCACGTAAATTAATACAGCAGTGTTAAATATTGGTTTCTGTTTGTGAAGGGAATATAACCTTCAAAATAAATCTACAGTAAAGAACTGGAGAATTCTGGCCGTCTGTTGTGTCATGCATTCCTTGGAATTCCATTGAATTCCCAATTTTTATCTTGACAATTAGTGAAAACCTGGTCATGGAGTTGTCATCATGAATTTTGAACACAGCAACTTTGTTGAAATGGTTTTCAAAGGAAAAGGTCTGGAGTGAAGTATTGCTTAGGTCTGTTGCCCAGTGAATCCACACAGATGTGTATGCAGAATTCTGTCACTTGATTGTTTTCCCCCTAGGCCTAAAAGATGTGTTTGTTTAATATTTTCTCTATTATCACTAGTACAGTTATATTCCTCAGAAAAATATTAGAGCACACTCACCCTTTTTCTGCATGATTAAAAGAGTATTGTTTCATGTCTCAAAACTTTTGGCAACTACAGCTTCTTATTAATTTATTGAAATTGGCAAACTGATTGTGTGGGAAGAAGTTCAAGAGTTACATCAGTTGGATCTGGATCAGCTCCTGACTTGATGTGAGATATTTCTGTCATAGGCGACACACTCTCAACTTGAGATGCTACCTGTCCATGTTTGGAGCTGTCTACAATTTGAAGCTCTCAGAAGAATAACTGCAACTAGGTCTCAATTTATAACATAGAATTACTGTAGAAATACAGTGTTGAATAAATTACATGAGCTTTTTAGGAAAGATAGCTGTTACTGCAATCTCTGAAAACTGTGATCAGGCCTTAAAAGTTAAAAAACTAAAAAAAAAAGAAAGGGTAGAGAAGCGAAAACAGAGAAATTATGAAGGAAGTTAAAACACAGAAGTTATGAAGGAAGTTTGAACGTGATTTAAATACTAATTACAATGCTTTTTAACTGTTATCAAGAAAGAGGAGATGTAGACGGTGAAAGTATGGAAAGTAATTGCAACAAATATAAAAGCTTAGAATTAATTGGTTCTGAGAATGTCCAGAAGCCTTTCTAAAGCTATATTACGTATACAAGGCTACATTATTCAGACATAATAAGGTGAAATCAAATATATATTCTGAATAAATTTTAAACCTAAGGGAACAAGAAAGTCCTGATCAGATTATTGGAATAAAATATTCATCGATCTTTCTTCCCCTTTTGACTTCTTTATAAAAATGATAATGTTAGAGATAATATCCTAAGTTTGAAATTGTTCCATGAAATTATTTGAATAGACTTGGATTATGAGATGGGTTGTAAATGCTCTGAAGCAAATATTGCTTTGGTTTCTGCAAATGCAGAATTAATTAGTTTTGGGTTTATTTTTTTTGTAAATGCAAACAACTACACAGAAAACTCCGAGTCATTTTAAGTAATACAGTGTCGTTTCTGTTTCCTAACTGGAAAAAAAGCAGAACCTGAAAATAACAGTAGAAAATAAATTATCCTAGGATGAAAATATGTGACACACCAAGGATGAAGAGAGAGGAGATTAGCAAGCTTTGGGAAATTTTTTAGAGTGCTTTTCCTGTCATCTTCTCCAGCAGAAGTAGTATTTATTTTTGGCTATGTACCTGGACACCAGATTTAAAAATAGCTGGGTTCCTTCCTGCCTGAGGAAGAGAGAAAGACGGAAGCCAGATTTGTTGGCTGACCTACAAGCTTTACATCTAATTTCTTCTGGTCACATTTCTTGAAGACATTGCTTTACAGACAGGGTGGTCAAAGCAGCAGTTCCACTGCTGATCCATGTTATATCTGGATATTTACAGGCTTATTTCCAAATTTGTTTGTTCAGGTGTTGTATTCAGAGGAATAAGTGCTCCCTCCCAAACATTTATGTACACAGAAATAGTTTGCACAAATATTCCCAGAAAAGCCAACCAAAACTAATGCTTGCTTAATAATACAGGGGGGAATTTCTGAAGTACTTTGCATTGCTGGGATTATGCTCCCCAGAGTTTGTGGGAGCTTTCACTGCAGGTAGCAATAAAAAAAATAGAGAAAGTCTGTTAACATTATGAATTTATATGAGTTTTTACTTGCAATTGTTTTTTTCAGAATCAGTGTGCATAAATTTATGTGGCAATATTTAAAAAGCACAGATTCTTCTGATGTAGGACACAAATATCATCATATGGCTTCCTTGGCATTTCATTGTGAGCTCTCCTATGGCCTCTGCAAACTGCGTAATCGGGGAGCTGGTAAGCAGAAGGACAGATACCTACTAATTTCTGGGCCTGGTATATTTATGGTGCATAAGAAGCTGGTTCATTCCAGAAGAGTTGTCCTGAAGCATCTTCAGAGACACAACCACAATTGGCTCATTTCTGGGGGCAGCTGAGGAAGTGTGGGAATTTGTCTCATTATATTCAGGGAAATTTAGGAAGTATATACTCTTAAGTAAAGTTTCCCAAGATGATAATGCTTTTATTACTATTTATCCTCTGAAGAATAAACTTTTATCCTAGTAATATTTAACGTTCGAAACAAAATAAATTCTATATGTGACCTTAACTCTGCGATCTATGATAGTTTATGTAGTGCTGATATAGGTTAATGTAAGTTTTGCAGCATGATTCTCCTATTAATGATGATGGTGTCCAATTGTATGATTAAAAGAGATGTCTGAAATTTATATAATGACTGATCATGTAAGTCTACACAGTTGCAGTTATGCACACTCTTTATAAATATATATAAATGTGCTGGGTTTTTATGTATCATGCCTGTCATTTAAATATAAAAAGACATATGAACTTTACAGAATTTACCCAATCTGGGAAGTGTTTCCAAAGGCTCTTATACTCACTGGACTGCAGTGACTTCCAGCACCTTAGTCAGAGTGACTTTTAATTGTAAGAGTAAATGTATAAATATATAAAACCAGAGGTATTTGGCATGTACTTTTATACCTTTCTTAACTCATTCTACTTAGCATGCTAAAATGACAGTGAAGCTGAGATGGCGCGAGTTTTTATATATACATCAAAACCAGAGTCCAATCTCTCCCTCAGCTGTGGTTATGTACTGTGATCACAGACACAGGGCTGTGTATTCCATCATGCAGTGCATTCATTGCACTGGATTAGTTTAAGTAAAGACGTGTGCTGCAGTTGCCATTTACATTTCTTTTTCTTTGATTACATTTAGTGTCACTGTAGGACTTTCAAAAATGCTTGTCTGTACAACTGGAATAGGAAGAAGATACCAACTTTGAGCATTTTTATTAGAAGACTGTACTAATGAGAGCTGGATGGATAGTGCTATGGCTAAAAGCTGTCAATCACATTGTAAGTCATGAATTATTAAGTAATGAAGTATTTTACTATGTAAGTAGTGTGGTAGGTTCACCTGCCCTGACAAGAACCTAGCCAGAGTCATCACAGGCAAATCTGTCACACACGTTTCACAGACAATCCACTACAGGCAGATCCCAGGAGTGCTCCTGTGTGCACGGCTCTTGTCCTAGCTCATGGATATAAAACGAACCTGTGTACAAGCCAGTCCTGCTTGGGGCAGGGCCCACAGACAGGTGCTGTGGGTCCCACTTAGGACAAGGCCTGCAGGACACTGCCCTGGGGTTGGAAGGTGTGGGAGGGAGGTGCTCGGGATCATGAGCCATCCCTTTTAGGTGTATGGTGGCTTATTTTGGATCATTTGCCATAGCATTTGAGTCTCAGCAGTGCAGAGATTAGCCCATGTGCCATCCCAAAGCTGGAGCTGACGTTGGAGCTTTAGTTGAGTTTGAACAATATATTTCATTTAGCCTCAGTTTATTGGTCCTGTGACAAGTAGTTAAAGACCCTGACATCTTTTGAGCTGGTGATTCCAAAGCCATGTTGGCAGCTTTGTGAGTGTGTATGGAGCCACACAAGTTTTGTTGTCTGTTCAGATGTCAGGCTTCTTCAATTTCAGTTGATCCACATGAACAGGGTGGTCCAATGGTGAAAAAGTGTGAAGTTTCACAGAGGATTTCTCAGTAAGTCTGAAACATCATTCTTTGATTTTCTTCTGTATCTGGGCATCTGAGTGTTGTAGCAAGGCTCAGAACTTTGCATCCAGAGCTGAATGTCAGTTGTATGAGTTTACTGTTTGAATAAATTTGCTTTCAGGTGAGAATTTATTTTTAACAAACTTATTTTTAACAAACTTATTTTTTAACAAATAAGCTGTTTTATATCTGAGCAAAATCTATAGTCCCAAGTGCTAAGCTGGGAGTGACAGTACTTTAATGTCTGAAACACTTGAAAAGTTGGAAACAACAACAAATTAGTTGTGAAATTAAATTACTCTGCTAACAGTAGGAGAGGTTTTCAAGTAATCCTCAGTTTAGTCACCAAGCTATTGTAACTATGGCCTTCTGCTTCTGGTGTAGATATTTCCAATACCAAAAGGAAACTGTGAGTATAAGTCTTAAGACTCAATGTGATTAAGTCAAGGATATAAAATCATAGATCTCTGAGGAGCAAGGACATGAACCCAAGCAGGACTCATTTGCTTTCCAATTTTTTAAGAGCTTGTGTTAAAAAACACAGCTCTGTCAGTAGAGCTCAATAGATAGTTTTTGCATTGCAGTTATATGGTGTCTGTAATAGGGTTCAGTCATTGTGCTAACTGTATGTGAGAGATCTGCAAAAAATTTTCCAGATTTGTAGGAGAAAAATAAAATGAATGCAGTCTGCTTCACATAACCGTCTGCAGTGAACAATAAAATGGCTGTAACAGGGATCATTTCTTCGCATATGGAAAAAATATAGGTTTTCTATATGCTTGTAATATATTTGTTTAAAATTTATTACACGTATATTTAAAATATATATCCCCTGTATAAAACGTGTATATTTAAAATGGGACAGCATTGCCAATTTTTATAATATTTCAAATATGTGGTATAACAAAATGCATTCAAAGTATTGTAAAAAATTGATAATTTTGGAGTACTTTAAGTGCAGCTATACCATGAGTATTTTTTAAGAAACCTGCATGCAGAGAATTTTTCAGATATATAATTGATAAGCAGAAAATAGAGATCTCCCTCCCCTTCTGTGGAACTTGCAACAAGATTTAGACCAGAATAATAGCATATGGCAGACTAAAAGTATGTTATCTCTTTGTGCTTTGCATAGTAGAAGCATAATGTTTTCTGTCAGCAAGACTGAGTAGAAAGTCTTGATTTTTCTGTACTCAGAAAGTATGGAAAGTGTCCATAGGCTTGGCTAAACCCAGGTAAACCTGATTTAAAGCTGTTTTGTGTTGCCAAAAGAGTGCGAAGCAGCTGGAACTTATTAATGAATCTGCTCTTATATCTTTTCAGTGCATTCAGAAACCAGTGTGGTTTGTTTTTTTTCAAACATACAACAGATTACAGTGTGTAACACTACTCCAGAATACTGTGGGAAAGGCTGTTTTGTATTGTGAAGTGAAAAGCCAGCATGGTTTCAGAGCTAACGGCTCCTAGATTTGCAGTACTTGGGACAAGCTCTGCCTTCAGAGATAGGATGTAAGTAACTGGGAGCAATACCTTGCTTTGACGAACACGTTTTATTCCTGGAAGTTGCTCAGAAATGAACCTCGAGCACTAATTCCTTGATGGCAGTTTAAGAAAAAAAGAGCAACTGAAGGTACAGAAAATCCTATGATGGTCAAACAGAGTGGAAGTTGTCCCTAAAGCTGGACAGGAAATAGGTTTCCTGGCCTGCAGGTTAAAAAAAAAAAAAAAAAAATAATCAAACCCCAAACCAACCAACTGACCAACCAAAAAGAAAAAAAAAAAAACAAAAAAAGGGAATGTAGAATTTTTCTACTTTGTATGGCATTAGCACTAGCAAAAAAAATACAACCCAGAAAACAATAATGAACATGACTCTTCTATCTTTAGGCTAAGCTTATAGTTTTTATCTGCTGCGGTTGAGGCTGAGGATCAAGACCCCTTATCTCTGAGTCAAAACAGAAGTTAAACTTGAATCAGTATACCTGAGCTTTCAGATATTGGAGAGAGAAGGGCAGTTGTAAGAGGCCTTGGGATGTAAACAGAATTTGTGTCTTGGACATGGAGCATTTTCCTTAAAGTTCAAATTGGTACGTTTCTACAAAAGGTTAGGATTTGGCAAACCTGCACTATTTGAAGCAAAACATCAGTTTAAGAAATAAAACAGGAAGTTAAAATAATCTGCACAGTTGGAACAATGTGGCCATTTTGTGCCCTCATCTGCTTTGGCACACCAGTGCCTAAATCCTGCGATTCACGTTTTAAGCATCTGACACTGAAATTCCATTCCTCAGAAGTCATGTTAAGTTCCTGTCTGGCACCAGTGTTCCCAGTGGCCTTGGTTTCCTGTACCGACGCTCCTCAAGTGCTGAGCTGCAGTGTCCAGAAATGCCTTCTCTGTGGCAGCATTGAATTTTTTGTGCACGCTGATAGGTGCCGTGTCCAACACTGCTCTCCGGGTATTCTCCTACCCAACTCACCAGTGGAATGCAAATTCACCTGTGCATGCTGAACTCATGTAACCAACATAGATGGCTCTCTGAGCAAAGGCGGTGCTGTTGCTGCAGTTGCCATCCTCTTATCCACTTGCTCATCATTTAGTGTCATGTTCAGGTCACAGATTTGTTTTGATTTTGTATGTTTCCCCTCTACCTAAAGCTGATGAAAGATATTTCTGTGAGGATGCCTTGTCACTAGGATGTGGGAGAATGCAAATGGTGCTTTCTTCCTGTTCCATGGATGCCGTTAGAGTACAGAGAACCTGCATATTTGTGCTTCATCAAGGATTTTGAACTGTTCACTAGAAAGGCTAGCTCAGCTTTCCCACATGCTGGGAAGGTTACTGATGATTTCGCAGACTGTCTTTGCTCAGATTACTGTTTAATTATTCCACATGAAACATTTAACAAGAGGGCTTGCACCTGTTTCTCTACCAGTTTTAGCGTATTTTGGCAGACATTTTGCAGATATTAGAGCACAAGAAAACTAAAAAAACTGCTTAAGTCTCAGCAGAATTTTTGACAGCTGGAAATGGAAGAGGTACTTTTGATGCTTCATCCTGTGTTTTAGCCATGAACTGTTTTGAACTGTGACATTTTCTTGTAAACTGAGGATTTGCTCTCTTCATTTTCCCCTGATTCTGACACTTTTACATGGCACTAGGTGATTGACGGCAGTTTTGATTATCTATCACTTACATTGCAGGAAGGAAGGGTAAAACGGGGGGAGAATTTTAGGACTCACTGCAGTTGAGACAATGTGCAGCCATTCATGTGGTTTCTGGATCCTCACATGCCTCCCTTGCTTGTTAAGGCAATTTGTTCTTGTGGTACTGTACCCTCTCATTCATCCTGGAAACTCTTCTTTTCTGTTTCCCTTTCATGCCAAAGTAGTTTCTCCTTTAGGGAAGATGACAAACAGGCTGTTTGATGTTGTTTGGGATTTTTTAGGGCCACATTGGATGGAATTTTGAGCAACATAATCTAGTGGAAGGTGATTCTGACTGTGGCAGGAGGTTGTAACTTCTTTAAGGTACCTTCCAATCAAAACAATTCTCTGATCTTGTGATCTTTTCTTTCGAGATATTTCGAGATATTTAGCTACTGTCTCTTCTGAATTTGTTCTCAGTCGTTTTCCTAGAAATAATCAAATAATCACCCAGACTCTGCCTGAAAAACACTGGAGCCGAGTCACAGCTTTTGAAGAGAGGAGGTTGTGTTAAATGTATACCAGGAGCTAATAGAGCTGTCTCAGGCAGGTTATTTTTCCCTCAGGATATTGAATAGTGTCTGTGGCTTCACAGCTGTTGAATTCTGGTGGGCTTCGCACTATAGAGTTCTAGTGGCAAGGGACAAACATGGCTTTGTTCTTTGTTTCCTACAAATTTAACTCTCTTCCAGGGGTAAGGAGCAAGTGTAGGTATAGCATCTTCTCAGGTAATAAAATATAGCCACAGAATTGTTTCGGGAAAGGGGTTATACATAGGCAAACTAAAATTCATAATAGACATTCTTGTTCTTAAGCTTGTAAAAGACAACAGAATACCTAAAATCCAGATGGCACTACTGAATCAATTAGTTTTAGATGGTTTCTGAGAATGTATTTTTGTTCAGGATCTTAGTTATCTCTTTTCCTGTTTTCTCATCGTTAGAGTGATCTTGAAATTAAAATTTTCATTTTTCTCCCTGCATTTTTGGATGGTTCATTTAAACGTTGCTTACCATTAAATGGCATCAAATGAATATACAACTTAGATAGAGAAGATTGCTTGCCATTTTTGTGCTTACCATTAACTAACTACAGGTTCAATAATTGGAGGTAAAAACCTGGAGGCATTTTTCTAACTTTGGCAAATGATATGTATTCCTTGTAAATCTTGCCCAAGCTGCTTGAATAATGAGTGAGGTATTTGAACAGAATAATAAACAATGCAATCAGATCAAATCCTTTTCAAGCAAACCAGATGCTAACACTTTTCAGCAAAGTTCCAGTGAAATGGTTAACATCCTAAGGAGAGGGAAATATGTGCACCTTTATTGTTTGGATATAATCATTAAACATGAAAATCCAGTATTATTAAGAGAGCCATATTACGTCTCTTTTTATCTCTCAAAACCCTGGACTACTATAAATCTCACGAGAAAGCTTTTTCTCACAAGACTTATTAGAACAATTCTAAATCAGCTGCTGGCCAAAATGAACCTCTGAAGTTTTAGAAGTTCATAAAATGTTAAGTACATATTTCTTAGGCTGTTCCCGGTTGTTCTGGAGGACAGCTTAATCCGTCCACTTGTCAGCATTGTTTTTTGCTCCCTAAGGGAGTATTGTACAATATGTTTCCTTTAACATGTAATATGATTGCAGCTCGGTGTAATCTCTTTCAAGATGATAGCATGAAAGATATAGAAGAAATTTTTTTGCAGCAAGATTTTGGTTGTTTCAGGATAAGTTAACTGTTAGGCCTAGAGACCAAAACTTGTAAAAACCTTGAAAGCTGGCTGAACTAGTGAGTGCAGGACCCTTTTATGCAGTCTAAATTTTGAGAAAGCAAAAGCAGAAACCTGAATGGAATGCTGAAATGATTATTCGACTCATATGGATGAAGAGCTGCTGTAAGACCCATCTCAATTTTACCTTTATTTTGCTTAACTATATATAGATTAGGCGCAGTCATGTCCATTAGTAATTTCTGTCTTCCTCTCATGTAAGCATAAAACTAGTTTAACAGAATTTCCTGGGAAGAGCATGATGCATCCAAAACACACAAGTCCTCATCCAGTTTCCTGTCTGTAGGTAATGCTGCAGTCATTTTGGATTAGCGATAAACGGTCATGAAATTGGAAACAGGTTCTCCCAGCTTTACACAAGAATCTGCAAAAACATGAATAGTTGTACCCAGAACGTATGATTCCAATTCAAACATCATAAAATAATATACGGTGCATGCTTAACTGCATGCAGGGCCCTAATAATGTATTAAATGACATTGCCAGATGCCAAAGACAAATATGGTTTCAGTATTCAGATGTTTAGGAACCTGGAGGAGATGATGGCTTAACTTGAACTACTGTCAGGGCTTCATTTCTGTAAAATTATTTTCTTACCCCATCACTTTTTCCCCATATTTTCTGTTATCATTCTACTTGTTCCTGGCACATATGTTGTGTGACATTATATCATATGTCTCAAAAAGCTCTGATGCAGCCTGAGCACTCTTTGACTGTGCTGGCTGAGTTGCCTCTTCTCACTATTCCTTAAAACCCTTGATTGTGCAAGTCCCCTCTTGGAAATGCAGAGTGATAGAGATACTGGAGAATGTCTCATCAAGTTTGCATTTGAAATGTATGTTGTGTGGGTTTTTTTTCCATAAGCATTGCAAGTGAATTTCCACCCACATGCATTCAGCTGAACAGGTTTCATTTTTGCAGTCAAGTTATGTGAGATGGGAGATCTGAGAATGAAGTCCTTCATGTAGCTACTGTACTTTCTACAGTGTAATACTGAGGTCACAAAAACAATTAGAAATGTTGATCTGAACACCAGCCCTGTGCAATTTAAGAGAAAAACACAGGTATAGTGAGTAATACATGCTATTCATTATTCCAAGGACTTGGAGCGTGAAGCTGTAATTCAAATTTATAATCCAAACTAAAGACATATGTCACAATCAAATGATGCAAGTTGGGAGGGAATAATCTGAGAAATCACTTACTCTGGGTAACTTATAAAAAAATTGGGGACGGTAGTGTGTGTGGGTCATTTGACAGCACATAAATCTAAATCTGGAGATGAGCTAAAGTAGTCTGATGTGAAAAATCAACATCTTTTTGCTCATGCTTCCTGAAATGTTCAGGCTGCAAAAGACGAATGCTAGGAAACTAATCCTTTTTCAACCATATGATAAAATAGTAACAGAAAAAGACCTGTAAAAATGACAAAACTTGCCAGACTATTGTTTTCCAAAATACTTTCTTTTATGTTTTCAATGAATTAGGGATTTCCATAAGCTTTCAAAGTGGTCTTGAATTATAGTGTTTGTGCAAGATGATAACATCTGTCCCAGTAGGAACTGAATCAGAATATAAACCAATGACTTTCAGCTGAAAACAAAAGATCCCCCACACTTGCTATTGCAATATGTGCTAAAATCTTATGACTTCGAAATGTAATTTTTTTAATCACTATTGCTGATATTGTCGTCTCTGTATGGCAATTACAGATTTGCAATCACAAGTGGTCCATGCTATGTACTTTGTCACAATGATGGAGTTTTTAGGTTTTCACATTTAATGCCAGTTTTGTGGTAGTGGGGTAGCTGCCCGTTTGAGAAAGCCCACTTAAAAAGCCTTGCTTTTTCAATGATCCACAATGACCATTCATTGTACCTCATAGATTATGCTTCTCCTAGAAAACTAGGGCAAGCCCAAACCTTTATCACAAGGTACTAGAACACTGTGAGATAGATTTTCTGTACCATTTTGGGTAATCTATTCTCTTCTGCAGTATCCGGTTTCACAGGTACAGATGATATGGAAGCAATATGGAAGACTCGTGAATTTACTGGTAGAACTCCATCTCTGAAATATACCTGTCACGGTACTTGGAAGAATCGTTCTGTTATTATATTTTCTTTCACTTACAACAGCAGTGGCAGAAACAGATGATGTTATTTCACAGTTAAATTTCAGATTTACTTGAATAATCTCAAATTACATGTGATGTGCTGGACAGTCTCCCCTAAATAATGCCTCCAGTTTTCTGATATCAGATATTTATATTTAAAGGTTGTTTTGCTGTGGTGTTTTTTTTCAGAGGGGGTTTGTTGTTTCCTGTCCCACTTCCCTTTCCTCTGCCCCCCACTGCCCCAACAGGCATGTTAAAGCTTTGTGGAGTTACTAATTAATTTTATGTCAAGTTTCTGCTTTTAGGTATCTTTGATTGTGTTTACCTTGTCCCTTATCTTTGAGCAAAGCAGTTAAGTTTTGCAAGAACAAGAGATCTTTCTCTAGAATTTAATTACTCAGTATTTCAGATTCTCAATCACAGAGAAATGAGTTTGAATGACTTAACTGTTAAGATTGTTATGATATTATCATATTTCTTGTTCTAAATATCAACTGTAGATTGAGTTGTATTGGTATTACTGCAAGATTAATTTTACCCGAGGCCTTTTTTTAGCATAGAAAAGAAAAATAAAAATCCAACACAACCAAGAGCAACAAAAATCTCAACCTCCAGTTGTAGGTAAGATCTGAGAGGCCTAGGTTGCATTTGCAAAGCTAAATAAATAAAGAGAGGAACTGCTGGCTTGATTCAATAAGCCATACTTAAACTTTCACAAAATTGCTATAGAAGTGTTGTTTTTTGCAGAACCACCACGCTTTGTAGGTCATAAGGACAAGCTAGGTCCATAAAGAACAGCATCTTTAGTTAAAAAGAAAAAGGGAGAGAAACTGTACTTATTTGGCCATGTGCAATCTTTATGGCACTGCAAACACAAAATGCAGTAGCTGAGGCAGCGTGCTTTTTGTTAGACTGTTGGCCTGGTTTTCTTTAGTTAATCTGAAGATATACCAAGCTGTGTAAATGGAATTCCTTGTATCTAAAGCTTTCTGCCCTTGCAGCTCTGCTGCAGATGCAGATTAAATTCATGTACTGGTATAACCTGAAGTCTAAATGCATGCAGAAAGGTGTATGTTTGGGTAGATTGGGAATTACTCTGCAGTACCGGGTGCTGTGTCTCAGCTACTTGGTTTGTAAATTGCCCAAATTTCTTACCAGATGTAAGATCCAAAGGCTTAGCTAGTGACACCCACATCAATGACAGATGGGCTCAGTCTGGGTCTTAATCACAGCTGTGACAGTGGTGATTACTTAGAGGTTAAGAGAACAAGGTTAACCAATCTCCTTGTTGGATTTAGTAACTTCTGCAAGACTTTTATGGGCTTCTTTTACTATTCCTAGATCTTCAGCCATATCACCTCTGTTCTTGAAGATCGAAGACATGACAGGAGGGAACGATGATGAGAATTCAGGTCTGCTCTTAGGGTTACTGATATATGATCTGGTTTTGAGGCCTTTGCAGAATTCTCTGCCCATGGGAGCTGTGAATAAAGAATTAAATAAAATAGCTCAGCCATCCATTTTAAAAGAGAGAAAGATATTTCTTGATCATGTGATTAATTACTTTTTTTTTCTGTTCTTGAGGCACTGGTATAACTGAACATTGATTTCTTTTGATTAGTGTTTATAATCACTGGAGGTGCCCTGGTGGTGGAATTTTAACCCTTCCTTCTTTCCACAGCCTTTACACTGACCCTAATGCTTCTCATGGGAAATAAGAAAATTTGCTTACTGTCTTTGTGTGGGGCTAGACATGGATTATTGAAAATGACCTGTTGTTATTGTGCCAATTAATAAAATGTCACAAGTAATTTTGGCAGAACTAAAGAGCAAACTATTGAAGGACCAGTGAGTAGAAGTCAGGGAATTTTCATCTGTGTTTAATATCTACCAGGGCTCAAATTCATCTTTAATTTCATATGTAGAGATGTAAATTCTGAAGTATGCACAGCTTTTTCTAGTACTACTTATGGTATATTTTTTTATAAAGTTGCATTAAACAATCTGATCAATAATCAAAGCGATCAAAACTGAAACTTGAAGCCAAATTGCATTGCAAATTCCTGTTTTGAAAGGAACCTTAAACTTTTAAAAGGAGCAGACTTTTCTTTAAAAGGTTGTTGTTAGACAATATCTAGGAAAAAAAAAAACAGCAAAACCATTGTGCAACTGATGATGTAGGATTATGTATGTATGAATCCCCAGGCCATATGCTGTATGGAGTTGCAGCAGTTCCTTATACTTAGAGATAGCTGCTCATAACTTAAGAATGTGTAAATACAGAACACTCCCTGAATAAATACTATTGTTAGGAGCCAAGGGTTCTGCAAGCTAACAATGAGTTATTGTTGCTGTTATTGTTTATGATACCTTTTAATGGAATTGAAAAACCAACATACTGCAGGTCTATACAGGAACAAACTTCTTATAATGAGGACAATTTGCAGAAGCTGCAGTTGGTCTGCAAATTGTTTACTGGTAGATGACATCATTTTGCTATCTATATACTCCCCAGCACCTTTTGATTTATAAAATTCCAATAGACTGTGGTCTTTTATTTCATTCACAACTTAAAAAAAGTGCCTGGCTAATGTAGAATTGCAGATTTTCATTTGACATGTAGTTCCTGCCAGTTAATACCCTTTATTCTTTTAATGTGTGTCATGAAAGCTGCTTCTTCCATCAAGAGCTTCTGAACAACATAGTGTGAGGACAAATTCTTTTCAGCATTACACCAGGCACTGTGACTAACTTTTGAAGACTGTATGATGTAACTGGGAGCAGTTTGGCTTTCACTGTATATTATATATATATAATAGAGATAAATGGAAAAGTCAGCAAGAGAATATTTTAGGCTCAATGTCAGGAATTGTTTCTTTACAGTGAAACCTTTTATGATAGAGAATAGTCTCTGGAGGAAAATGGTGGGAGCTCCTTTACTCGAGTTGTTAAAAATTGGACAGAACTCTCAGAGCACAGTGTGGAGCAGTCTTGCATTGGCAGAGATATGAAATAAGTACCTAGGAGCTCTTTTCCATCCCCATTTTCCATGAAAGACAGATGAATAGGCTGATAACTGTTAAGGCAGCTTTAACAGTGTACTGCTTATGCAGCTCTTAAACTTGCCAGACCAGGTTTTCAAAAGGCATTTGGACAGCTATGTTCGAAGTGGTTCATAAATTATACCGCATTAAGCCAACAAAACTCTTTTTACTTCATGGAGGTGGCTTCTGCAGCAAGAAGTCAGTGTGTTCACCATTGTTCTTACCATCAGGATTATTTTACCCTCTTGGGGAGCTAGGTCTCTGTGAAAGGGTTTCCTGTGAACTAATACCTGTTAAAACATCCCGCAGACTGAGCCT
Organism: Forpus xanthops; assembly: GCA_032466535.1. Lineage (NCBI taxonomy): Eukaryota > Metazoa > Chordata > Aves > Psittaciformes > Psittacidae > Forpus > Forpus xanthops. Next base: position 14,835 of record JASSUY010009829.1, on the reverse strand, counting down.
GTGTATTGCCTTCCCTCACAGTTGCTCTAAAAAGAGCCTGGTTCAGAGAATCTCTTTAGTGAGATTGAGAATAATCAGTTTGTCTTGGCCCCACTAACATCACCTCCATAGTAGAGAGGATCTATTTAATGCAGGGAGAATGGGAAAATATCAGAATTAACCAAGAACGAATTGGAAAGGAGCTTCTACCTGACCAAAAAGGTAAAGGAAGTTAGAAATTTAATACGAGCATACAGATAGAAACCTTTCCCACTGCTGATATGAACCCTTTTATAAAGAATTTAAGCCACATAATACTTGCTTGCTTTTTTTTGTTGTTGTTGTTGTTTGCCTTTCACAAAGCCTTTAAAAGTAGTTCATGAGTAGTGATGAGAACCAGAGGTCTATGTTCACAAACAGCCATAAAATGAAACAGGAGTGGACAGTATTTCCATATAGCAATTTTTGTTTATCAGAAGATATCTTAGTTTTATTTCCTATGTTCTCATTTCCGGCAGTTCAAGTTTTTGAAGTTGACAACTCTAAGTCATATATAAGCAGTATATCTTACCAGAAAAATTCTGGGCAGCTGATATTTGTTTTCAGTCTCTGCTTCTGCATGAGAAAGGGTCCTTGTTGTAGACTCAGCTGAGAAGCTCCCACAGGAGGCAAGACAAGAAAGAGGAGCTTCTGCTTCTCTTTCAGTAAAAGCTTCTCACTGCAGGACAATAATTAATGTTTTATGCTGTGTGATTTTTTTCTGTTCATATTAAATATTTAAAAAGATCTAACTTCAAAGATAAGTACGACATGCTTGAATTTTAGGAATTGTTTTGAAGTTTCTGAACACAGTGAAAAGCTGCTGCTAAACTGTCCTTCTTAATGCTGAGTCAAAGAGCATTTCCTTGTTTTATGTGTGCGGGCCACATGATGATGTTATGTTCTAAGCATGAAGGGAAATAAAAGATAGTCATTGCCAGATGTTTTGTTGAATGTGATTATTTCAAAAGTAGATACTGAAAGGTATATCATAGAATCACAAGCTGGTTGGGGTTGGAGGGGACCTTAAACATCACCTAGTCCAAAGTCCCTGCCACTGGCAGTAACACTTTCCACTAGACCAGGTTGCTCAAAGCCCCACCTATACACTATCAGAAACTATATTCTGAATAGGAGCTGCTTCAGTACAAGTATTTCTGATAGTGAATTGTCTTCATCTCTTTCAAGTGATGAATCTATTGGCTGCTGATGTTAATCTCTTGCTCTTTTTCTCCTGTTCCACAGTGATCTGGAAGTTGGGGCACGCATCCCTGCTGAAGGTGGCTGGAATAACAGGTAAAGATGAAATTTATTTTATTATTTAAACCATCTTTGCATCAGCAATCACAAAACTGAAGGTTAAATTATTTAGTGAAACAGTATGTCAGGATTGTCCTGTGGAGAAACTAGCTACAGCCAAAAAGGCTCAGTTGAAGAGCGTGAGCTGTGGCAGAAAACAGAGGCAAGGACATTTTCTGCAAGACATAGCATACTGATTAATCTTAGAGTAAGATTTCTTACCTTCCCATTTATTTATTTTAAATGAGAAATATGATTAATGGTAACTTAATTCCATGTTTAAAATTAAAGGAAAAGGGGAGAAAAAAAAAGTTGCAGAAGGCCTAGGTGAAAAAGATGAGATTGTTTGTTGCCTTTATTGGAACTGCTTACAAAGCTTCTAATGAATCACATTCGTGGTTTAGAGCTGTTATTCAGTGTTAGCATGGTTTCCAGGAAGTTCGCTGCTGCTTACTACTGTCACTCAGGCACTTTCTGATGGGCTGGAAGACATCCGCTCAGCTTATTCACTTAGGTTCAAGGAGAACTTTTTAGGTTAAAATAAAAAAATTTGGAAGAGGAAGCAAAGGTCTTGCGTGATGATTAATTGTTATTATAGAAATAGTTATCATGCAAAAGATCTGACAAGACATAAACTGTGCTGAAAAATCCCCTCATCTGGTTGGGTAACTTGGTGAAAGCTGAATATATCTTGATATGTTATTTGCCTTATTGCAGCCATTTAAATCCCATGAAGTAATACAGGGTGCAAATCTCAGATCAAATTATTTTTAGCTGCCAGTCTGTCACAAGGAACTTTTTCCAGTGCACTGAGGTAAAGAAGTGGGCAAGAAGAAGAGAAGCTTGGTATGGCTCCAAAAATTCATCTTTTTTTATGGCACAAGCTGTGGACTGTGAAACTAGTTGGGAGCAAGAAAACTAATTGCCACCCTGACTGTCCTGGCAATTCTGATTTTTGGCAGAAAAGCTAGGAAAGCTTTCCAGCTGGGAATCAAGGAGGAATCACTGCCTTAGAAGAGGCCTGGATAGCACTGGCACATATGAGGAAGAGGGCCCTAGTCTATAAGGGAACATCCTTGGAGGGATTGGCACAGCTAGTCCCACTGCTGCATGAGGTTATACTGGGAATCATGGTGTGAATGCCAACAAGTTGAATAGAGTGGTTTTTGGGAGGACTTTTTCAAACCTTTCTGAAAGTCCTTCATTATATGGGGACAAAGTAACCAAAATATGTTATATTAAACCAATCATCTGAGGCAGCAAAATGAAGTACTTTGAGCCTATTTTTTGAGCCATCATTCTCTCTGGCTCTCTCTCCATACGTATCTATGTGTAACCTATTTTAAGCGCGCAGTATTTGAGTTCTAACGCCAGTTGAAAGTGTTACACTTGGCATGTGTTATAATTTCTCGTGTGCCAGAGAAAGCCTGGGTCCTTTGGAAGAAAGCAATGCCAATCAATCTGCTTCACAGTAGGGGTAATGTATGATTTGTAAGTTTTTAATCATGTCTCAGAGTTTTGGAATAATGTCCTTGAGAGTTCAGCCTGTGTTTTTCATCAACTGACTGCCTCTGCGTGAGCACTGAGAAGCCAATAATCTGGGGATCATCACTCACAGAAAAGGTGTTAGAGTACAAACAGGGCTTGATCAAATGGCTAAGGATTTCAGTTTTCAGCTGGGCTGTGAACTTTGAGTAAGATCTTGATAAACAAAGAGCCATGCCGGTGGGCCTGATTTCACAAGAGTGCCTCAAGTGAGGCAGGTTTGTAGAGGTGTAAGACTGATGTTTAGAATTTGTTAGCTGATAAAACTCCATTGGTCATCCAGACTGTGCCCCTTGCACGTGCCCCTGGACATGTAGTTTTTTGTGAGTCCTGAGAAACTTGGCATTTACAGCATCCAAGGAATCAAAGGAATGATCCACACACCACTGCGCTACTGCATTGGGGTGCAAGGGATGCCTGCAGGTGAGCTGCTTGGAAATCAACTGGTGTGTGCCAAAGCAGCTCCTCTTCAGGAGACAGTGTGTGTGATATTGCCCTCTTTATACACTATCTGCCAGCACATGTGCCTCCTAAATAAGGAGGGAGGGCTTTTCTCCTGTGCTTTCTCTTTCTTACAGTGACACATTGTGCTAGGCAAGGGTGTTTTTTCCACTTTCTGTAGAAGCTTGGACATAATCATGAGAGTTATTGGACCAGAGGGACTTGCTCATCTGGACTGTAGAAAGTTTAGGTTTTGATCTCTGCTTTAAGAATGCCTTATAAATGTTCTCTAATGACTGCTTAAAAAGGGATGCTCATGCAGCCCTCAGCATGGGGGTTAGAATGCAGATCTCCCCAGTGCCTGGTGGCTGATAGAGGAATAAATTCATTAAAATGGACAGAAAAAGTGCTTTGAAAATTGCAAAGCATTCATGTGTTATGGTAACAGATGCCAATTAATTAACTAGAGACATAAAATTGAGAGTAATCTAAACCAGAGACTGAAAATAATCTCAATTAGATGAAGTTGAAAACCATGACAGAGTTTTTAACTAGGCTGTTAGGTAGGGAAAGAAAGCTTGCAATAGATCTTATTGCTGAGTTTAAATGACTGTTTCTAGCATTCACTGATGTTAGCATTTATGTTCTTTTACCTGTGTATGTTTGCCTTCTTTTGGAGAGGATGCACGGAGTGAAGAATTAGTGAGGCTTCATATTCTAGTATTTTATAATAGCTGTCTGAGCAGTTGGTGACTATTGGGGACTGTCTGAGAAGGAAAATGATACTGCTGCAAGGAGGAAAAAAAAAAATACTGCGTTGAAGAGAAGGGTTCTCAGCTGGAGAGCCAACTTGATACCAACAGACAAGAGCCTGTTCCAGATCGTGCAGCTGATGATAAGAGCACTGAAATTTCTTTTCAATTATTAGAAAACATAAATATCTCTTTTTAAAACAGATTTTTTTTTGTTTTAAAAAAAAGCCACTTAAATGTTGTAGTGGGTATTTAGAAATACAGGAGTACCTTGAATATTTTAATTGATAACACTAACAGCTCTTCTCATTACAGCTGACCTATTCCTTCTTCTTTATTGTTGTTGAAAAGATTATTCTTAGGAAATAAAGACATGCGTGGAGATTTCTGGAGGCAAAAATAAATACACAGTGTCCTCATGAGTCATAAGTGAATAGGATCCTATTCCAAATATTTGTAAGTGAGAGTGGGGTAGGAACTGAGGCAGAAGGAGCTAAACATGTTTCCTGAGGTCAGCCAAGAGGGAGGCAGTAGGAGGTCTGATGAGTACTCCCTCCACCATGATACCAGACCTTTATATGGAAGGTATGAAACTTAGCGGTTTAAGCTAAAGTTTGTATTTGATATGGCAATTACAAGTGAGGCTAACACATGATGAGATAGATTTAACAAACATGCATACTATGGCATAAATGCAAATAAATATAGAAATACACAACCTCTAGTTATTAATGGCCTTATGTCCTTCCAGCCTCTAAAAGAATTTAGTACAATAAACCCCCAAATACTTAGTGATAGTTTTTTTCTATACTACAGATAAAGATACTCCTGAGAGTTATGATGATTTCTTTAGAATTGAACGTAAAATAAGAAAACCATTAAAAATTCTTTTTTTTTTTCCCATTTTTTCCTCTTTTTTTCCTTTAGAGGATTTTTTTCAACTCTACATTAAACTGTCTTTAATTCTTAGCTGTGTCACTTTACATTAGTGTTTATGAGCACAAAGAAAGCTTTTAGTATCATCACCTGCAATTTGTAAAGTGATTGTTCTGTAAGACAAGATATTTTTCAAAATATCAGTTCAGCTTCTTGCAATGTGCCTATCTAAATTTTGGGGGGAATCATGAACTTTAGTTACATGGGACATATTATACAAGAAGTAATATCAGGTATCCTCAAAATGCCCACAAAACCTCATTAATTCAGAACTATTGCTTCTGAAGCAAAATGTGAGAAAATTAAGATTCTAGGCTTTAGAAAATCCATGGAGTTATGCTGAGGAAGATAGATGAGCTGCTGCGCTTCACAAAGAAGAATCTTAGGTGGGCAAGGGGAAGGTGTTGCTTTGGAAATCTTTCTTTTTGAGCTACTAGTGGAGATTTAGCTACACTGCAGCAGAGAGGGAACAAAGGAAGCCAGGACAAGATACTATACTGAATAGTAATTTCAAAAGTCTGAAAAGGCAGGCTTTTCAATGTCCCGACCTAAATTTATCATAATGGTCTGAGAGAGGCAGATACTAAAATACTTCAGCGTCATACCAAATGGATGAATTTGTATGCCATTCTCATACCGCTAGATCACCGGGTACTCTTCTAATCTTATTTTGTTAAGCAGGATTGAAAAAAAAGTCCTCTGTGGGATTACTATATCGTATAAACTATAATTCAATTTTTTAATGGGTATATACTGTAATGTAACATAACTCCTATTACAGAAGGCTGTTCAAAACTCCACCCCTGTGCATACTGGTGTCAGTGTAAAATCTAGGTGGATTCTTTGGAGAAACTTTTTAGATACTTCAAACCATTTTCTAAAAGATACAGGCTTACGAAGGACATTGAACAGATATTCCGACACACATCTATCAAAATTCTAGAGCAAGAAGCTCTGAAAAGAGAGCCAGGCTATAGGCATGTTTGGTGCTTTTCAGCATGTTCATTGAACTAAGATAAACCTCCTCCTCCCGGGAGCTGGTAAGGTGCAGAATTAGCAGCAAAATACATTTGTGTCACAGGCAGCTGAAGCAGAGTGTAAGGAAGCCTGGGGTGGTGAGGGAAGACCCCCAGATATTTGTGTTGTACTTCAGTTTAGCAAGAACAAGGAGGGGAGAAGGGGAGTTGAGAGCAGAGTTAAGGGCTGAGAATATAAAGTGTAGCTAAGACAGGAAGGAGTGTTGGTTGTTGTATTTGATTGGTTTGGTTTTTTTTAAACACATAGACCATAACAGAGTTTCTAAAAAGGTAAAGCTTAAGGATTACAAGGTATATAGCGTTATTTGCTTTTTGGAGCGCTCCTTAGGAAATTTTGAGAGCATTTATCATCTTCATTATAACTTGAATCCGTGCATTAAACCTGTGTTTTAAGATTATTTTGTAAATATTTTCTTTCTCACCAAAACCCTGAAAAACTGTGTGTTAACAGTTCAGTAGCGTGGCAGGGTTTTTCTGAAGCTTCTTCATTGGCCAAAATGTCCTAGCGTTTACTTTGGTCTTGACAGTTAAAATGAGATAATTCTAATTACAAGACAAAAAAGATTAACTTTTATTAAACTTGCCACAAAATACCACTGGTTCACTCAGCTGGTTTTCATGTGAGATGTCAGCAGGAGAGCTGTACCATTTGGCAAATAGCCAAGTGTTACTAAGGATTGCATCCAGCTTTTTGAGGTCAAGTGATGGTGGGAGATGGTATTATTGCCACCATAGAGACTGTTGAGAACAGAAGTGACAGGTTATTCAGTAGGTTGCAAATTGAACTGATGACACTGGATAGAGACAGTAAAATTTAGTCAGGCTATATTATTATAATTGTACCTTCTGTAATGAAAATCTTTATAGCAATGAAAATAAATGATATACTAGAAAATCCTTCTCAGCCTGCCTCCATTCAGTTTCTCTCTACTTTGGGTTCTCTGCGCTTTATTTCTATTTCATCTATGGAAACACAGTGCTACCAGATTACTCTTCAGCCAGTAAATCCAAATCTGGCATGGGATTTAGCAGAGCCCAGAAGGAGGTATGCTGATAATGACTTCAGCAGAGCAAGAAAAGACAAGAACGACACCCATTTAGCATCCTTCATATGCAACAAAGCAGCAATGAGGTTTTTCAGCATGGCTGCTGCAAACTTCTTTGGAATCCAGACTCATTTTTTGTACAGTGAATATATGTCAGTGTTTGATATTTTAAATTAGTAGGTTTCAATTCTGCTTCTGATTCAGTGACAATATTTATGTAAGAAATGTCAAGAAATATTATTCTACTACCTGGGGCAGGGTGTGTGTGTGTGTGTGTGTGTAAACCTATGAAAGAGATAAAAATAGATAAAAAATTCTGTACATCCTCCCACATTTTCTCATTCCTGAAGGACATCTCTTTTCCTTCTCCTGGTGTTGGGAATAATTTTTCTTTTCACTGTATTTTTGAGCAACCTCCTGTAGTACATTTTATCTGGCTAATAAACTATTTTTCTGGTAGTTCTAATTTCAGGTGTGTTTGAGACACTACTTGTGTTTTAAACTTGGTACTAAATGACTACAGTTCATAAAACTTAATCCTAGAAAATGAGAAACCCTATTCTCATCTTGTTTAAGAGCTCAGATACCATGACAAAAAGCACAAAATAGATGATGATTGTGTATAATTTTTTGAGTAAATCAAAGTTTGAATTTGTATCCGCTTTCACTTATGAGAAATCAGCCAAGGCTTTTGGAAAAACTCTACAAAGGAGAAGAATTCCAGTGCCAGTTGAAAATGGCATAGGTATGCTCTCACAAAGGCTTGTTTTGTTGCTTTTGAGACATCTCTAGTAAATGAAGGATAAATTGAAAATACTGCCACTACTCACTGTAAAGAGCTGCATTAGAATTTTCACTTTTGTTCTGGAAAGTTTTATAAGAACACTAAAGTTATTTCCTTTCTCTTTCTTTCTGAAACTGGGCAAGCTTATGCCCCTCTTCACCACGGGGTGCTTTCGCTTTGGCAGGAGAAAATGCAGGTAAATGAAAGCAGTTTTCACATCCTTGTGAAAGATTTCTATTCTTTTCCCTTCCACCTGGAGAGAAGGACCTAAGAGCAGTTTAACCAGGTCAGATCACTTATCCAGTATCCTGTCTTTGAGGCCTGAAGTAAGTGTTCATAGAAAAATGTAGGATGAGAGCCTGAACAGCGGTGATTATATAAAGAATGACTACGGGCTGAAGTCAGACTTCTTTGTACAGAAAAGAGAAGTAGCATCTCTGTCCTCACTAATCAATGAAGAAGGCTTTTCCAAGCATGTCCCTGAAATGCATTTTGAGATAAAAAGACAGGCAACTCGTTTTTTTTAATTAGGTTGTCCAGCACCAGAGTAAGGCTGTTCACTTGAATTTTATTTTATTAATTTTCCTTAAAGCTACTGAGCTGATATTTTCATGGCACTCTATATGATAGAATCATAGAATCATAGAACAGTCAGGGTTGGAAAGGACCTCAAGAACATCTAGTTCCAGCCCCCCTGCTCTGGGCAGGGACACCTCCCACTAAACCATGTCACCAAAGGCTATATCCAAGCCAGCCTTGAACACTGCCAGTGATGGAGCTTTCACAACTTCCCTGGGAAACCCATTCCAGTGCCTCACCACCCTTACAGTAAAGAATTTCTTCCTCAGATCCAATCT
>JASSUY010009828.1:0-16940 GCA_032466535.1 Forpus xanthops | reverse complement strand
AGGGAAGTTGTGAATGCTCCATCGCTGGTGGTGTTCAAGGCCGGGTTGGACATAGCCTTGGGTGGTATGGTTTAGTGGGAGGTGTCCTTGCCCATGGCAGGGGGTTGGAACTGGATGATGTTAAGGTCCTTTCCAACCCTGACTGTTCTATGATTCTATGATTCTATATCTTATCCTTTCATCAAAACCCTTCATTGAGTAGCAGATGGTCTGAATGCACAGAAAAGACTTAGTGTTTTCTAAGGTTCGTAACAGTTAATAGAGACCTCATTAAAAACCTGAAAATATTCATAGGACAGAGCTATTCCAGAGCAGGCTGGAGTTTCACGTCTCTCAAGAGGTTTCACTGCAGCGTTTTTCAAGGGAAGTGTTCCAAGTTTAGAGCCTGAAATGGCTCCATTTAGAACAATGTTTTTTTCTTGTATACATCTTCTTTCCAAGCTCAACTGCTGAAGCTGAACTGAAATGTAAGAGATTTTTCACGTCCTCAATGTAACCTGCTCCTGTTTTATTAGAGGTGTGATTTCTACCCCCTCAGATTTCAAATAGAAAAAGAATTACAGCTCATCTTTTTTTTTTTCATCCTCATTAAAAATACCCCTTCCCCACCCAGACACAGCAAAGAGAATAAACCTTGTTTGTCTTCGGTTTGTACCTCTGTCTCCCAACAACAGTGTCTCTGATTTCTGATTTAAGTGCCTGAGTTTCGTGGCATCTCCTGGAGCAGTGGAACATTTTCAGTTTGGGGAGAAAAGTGGGCTCAGGGATTTAAAAAAATGGCTAACAAGTGGCTGATTTAGTTTGGGGAAATGCCACAGTATTCCCCAGGTCCCTGTTTGGGCCTCTGCTCCCAGGAAGCCTCCAGCAATCATTACAAGACAAGCTCGAAGCTTCTCCTGCAATGGCAGTAAGTAACAGCATTACATCCCACACCCAACGTAAGCACTGGCTCTATGTTCCTGGCTGCTGCCAAGGCCACAAAGCTGTTTTTTCCTGCATCTTAAGTTCTTGGGCAATGTTACACTTCTAATCTGTACATAATGTTCAGCTTCATCTCTCACAGTTTATGGACTTGAACACTGAGGCAGTTTGCATTGGTACTGGAAGGAGTGAATCTCCCTCATTGCCTGGACAAGGAAAATCTCTGTCAAGGCAGACACTGTGGCATAGCCTTCTTTTCATAGAACACAAAGAAAACAAAGCATCTCTAGAGCTGCCTTTCAGTGATGATGACCAAGCCTCTGGAGACATGGGATTTATTTCTAGCTCTGACACAGATACCCAATGTGAACTTCTGCAGGTTCTTGAAGACCAGCCTCTAGCTGAATCAGCTCTTTAAGGATCGAGTACCCCCCCCCCCCCCCCAAAATAAAGCTGTAAGCAAAGTAGAATGCTGCCCTATGATTGAGAAAGTCAGAAGCACGTCTTGAAACCCTCTGTATCTCAGTCCTGAAAGAAATAAGCATCTCGACTCTTGGTTTTCTAATGCCAAATTTCTTTCCAAAGCAAAGGTTCCCAATCCTTACAGCCAGCCAAACTTGTGAGCAGTTAATCCCAGAGTTTGGAAGAAGCTGCCTCTCACCACAGCCGAGGTTCAACCTAGCACTGAGCTCCATTCCCAGCTTGCTCAAGCTCTTTACATGGTTAATGAAGAGACAGATGACTTTGTAAGGCAGGTCAGATGTTGATAGAGCTGAGTCATCCCCTTTCTGTAACCTGAACAGTCCGTAGACAACCAAGCATGACCATAAAGGAAATAATAACCACCATCTGGGGTGCCAACAGCAGCTTTTTATCCATTATTCACTGAAAGGCCACAGTAGCCAGACTCGCGCTCACAGGGGTGTTGGCTCAGTTTTATTAGACCTGAACACAAGCAGAAATGCCAGAGCCAATGGAGCTGAAGTTTCCATGGAAAGCTTTAGCTGAGGGAGGGGAGCAGGGTGGAGGTATCAGTATCAGTCACTTATTTAGTCACAAAACCCCTGCCTGGAATTGCCTCCCCAAAGCATGAGCCAACTGTGGTCACTCCTACCACCTTTCAGCATCAGCCACCAACTGAAGTGGCCCTATTCATATTAGAGCAATACTTATTTTAGCAGTACGGGGAATCTCTTTGGGGATAAGATACCCCTAGTGGGATTTGGCCAGTTAATGCCCATGTATTTCACTGGGTATCCAAGTGCCAACTCGAAGTACAGGATAAACGTCCTTCCATGACATCCAGGAAGGCTGACACGAGAGCAGCCCATTCTTGTTTCATAGGTATGGGAAAAGAAAGGACTGTGGCAAGACTACTCGTTACCACGCCAATGCATGGTAGAAAGAGCTATCAGTACCTAGATGTTCACAACTAATGTTGCAACAACAGGGTTGTTTGTTTCCACCACTTCACACCAGCAAGAAAATCACAACCTTTTCCTTTCCAGGCCCTGCTAATGTCATAAGATCACAAGAGCTTCATGCATTATCTGACACTCACACCCTGGTGCTTCAGATGGTCAGAGCCAATAACTACACCATTATCTGACTTTACACAGTGAGCTCAGATAGTTCTGGGGAGAAAAGAATATCTGACTTGATGCATGCTTCCCATTTTCTGAGATGGAGCTTTCAGCTTCACGCTGCTACCATGCTCTAATACGGACCCTGTGCCATGCTTCGTGTCCAGCCCAGCAGATCCACATTTGTGGCCTCAGGCTTGCTGTTTCCAGACTGGGTCTCCACACATTGCCTCCACCCTGGATCTTGTACTGATCCCTCAAATCTCAATGGTACAAAGAGCATCCACTTCACCTCCTTCAGTTCCCCAGGGACCACAAAAGAAGCTGACTTGCTTAATGCATGCTACAAACTCTTACTCCTGACAGACAGCTCTGTGCAGACCAAGGAAGCACTTTCTTCTCAGACATATCCCATCCTTAAGAAATCCAGATTTTTACCAGCAATACAAACACAATACAATCTGTTTCACTGAGTATGACTTTTTTAGTGCCAAAGAGTGAAGACACATGATTGAATGGGTCTCGTCTGGTATCAACACACATGAGTCTTAAAACCAAGTCATTTTTGAGTGTCTTCCACTAGTCAGCACATGCTTTAAGGTGCCTAAAATAGGCCATGCTGCAACAAATCCTGGCCACTAGCTGAACCCCCAAAGGAAATATCCTTTCTGGATTACTATCAAATATACATTCAATTAGCACAGTCCCACTGAAAGCAGAGCTGAGAAACCTTTCAGAACACCCATTTCAAAAAGTAATGCTGCTGCTTGTCAAGATGCAAGATATTCTTACAGCCAAATTGATGGGTAACCCAGTCCTCCTGCTGTCACCCGGGTGCTAATGATGGCAGCAGGAACAAAGGAGAACAGAAGTCACTAAAATAACTCTAGAGTCTGATGCAGGCACACATTTACTGCTTCAGGTCAGCCATCTCTTTCTGGAAACCCCCCAGAGTCTCTCATCTCCTTTACGCACAACAGCCTACAGGATGGATGGAAAGGATTCTGGAGTAAAGGTGGTATCTGGTGTGAGTAATTGGTTGGGAATTAGTGGATATGCAAAGGCGTGGGAGTTGTGATTCATGAAATGCTTCCCCATGTTGCAAAGAGCAAACAGTTGGCACTCGGGAGCAGTAACTCAGTGGTGAGGCATTTGGCAGGAGTGCTTCTGGAGCAAGCGCTAAGGCTGGAGCTGCGTGGCAGCCAGAGCATCTCAGCACAGCTCTGATGGAGCATTACCAGGAACAGAACATTTCCTGACACCACTGCAGGGGAAGACAGAAAATCCATCCAGCCCTTGATCCAAGAGGGCGTAAAACATGAAAGGATCATGCTTTGTCTTCAGTTCAAAGTAAAATCCCCAATATAGATATACTAAATGGTCCCAAGGAACAAACTGAGCAGTAGCTGGGCCCAAGAGATTGCAGCCATTAAATAACAGGAGTGCAAAATGCACCACAGCAGCACGGGATTTATTTCTCCCTGACATCATGGCTACTGTAGATACAGATGCTGCGAGGGCTGGAGCACCTCTGCTATGGAGACAGCCTGTGCTCAAGACCGGGTTGGATGGGGCTTAGAGCAACCTGCTCTAGTGGAAGGTATCCCTGCCAGTGGCAGGGGGCTGGATGAGCTTTAAGGTCCCTTCAACATAAAACATCCTATGATTCCATACACATCCTCAGCCTAAGATGAAATTATCTTTCCAAAGTGCACTAGTTCGTGTCCTAACCTCAGTTCCCCTGCTAAGGAACACATATGCAAGTGGGATGCTCAATGTGCTCCATGCAGAGACTAGATTTGAAACACTGGAAAACTCACCACAGAGCCATCCTATGTGCCTGAACTGCAGCCCAGAGACTTTCCTCTGGTGCAGACAGCTTGATGATGAGCACATCGATATTGCAATCAGGCTGAGAAATATTAGACATCATCAAGTGCTTAGAATTGGCACAGGGAACAAAAAACCCAAAACCCATGCACACAATCACTCTTGTCAACTTCAAAGTGCTGCTCATATCTTGTGAGAAAGCACATTTTAGCAGCTACAGTTCCAGAAGGCTGGGAATGGGAACTGACAAGCCTTAAAGATTTACAAATTGATGATGGAAGGAATTGTGTTATAATTTCTCAGCCTTTGAGGTTCTGACTTAGGGTTTCTAAACCACTGGGGAACAATGATACTGAAGACACTGACTGAAAAGGTATCTAAAGCAATGTCAAAGTGAAAGTATGAGGAGTCAGCTTTATTTGTCTCTCAGCCGAAACTTTGAGACTAGGAATTAAAATCCCTACTTCCTTATTAATTGAGGGAATTATCCCATTGATCAACAGTAACTGTGTGGAACGGAACATGAAGCAATGAAACCAAGCAGTTTGAACCGGGAATCACGCATGAAATGCACTGCCTACCCAATTTGTGATGTAGTCAGTTTTCAAAGTCTGGCCAAACAGTCAGTGGTAAGTACTATGTTCTCTTGTCTTTGGAATTCCGTATCCTCTGCTCTATAAAGAAACAAGATTTCTGCAAGACAAGAGTTCACATCAATGCACAAATACCAAGTTCCATTCTTTTGAGCCACTGGCAAAGGACTCACCTTCCATGCCCACGCGAACATTTCCCGTACTGTGTACTTTTATGGTCCAGCACACAATCAGGAAAACTATGGACTGAGTCAATGCCAGAACCTGTGGAAATTACAGCTCCCATCACCACAAAACTATCCGGAAACCAAAGAAACTTTGGCATCGTAATCCTGCAAACCCTCTGTTGTACAGACTGAAGCAGGTCAGCACAGCATCCGCTGCACAGGATAGGACTATGAAAGGGAAATGGTACCTCCTGAGCAAGGAAGTGATGAACCATCAGGCTATATACTTTCCAGCATTCCAGCAAAGCACAAGAGCAAGTACAGAGGTGTCCTGAGCACAGGGCACTCCTGTGATTGGCACTACTTTTAGCCACAGCATTACCAACACAAGTGTGCTGAGCGACCACTAGCCTTTGCTGGTATTGATTCATGGGTGGGCAGATACTGGAGGAAACATTTGTCTTCATTAACGCAGGGTGGAAAGAGCAACAAAAATGTCCTAGGAGTAGGGAAGATTAAAGAGGAGACAAATTCACTTGGATTACTCGTTGCTTCTAGGTGGTTTTTTTTTTTTTTTTGCCTCCATTTGTAGTTAAGCTGCTAAAGATCTCATAGAAAAAGAACATGCAGATTTTAACACCTGCCCTTTCCTCTCAATCACTAACAACAGGTTTTGCTGATACTGAAGTATTTGTGTATAAATAGAGCTAAAACACCATTATGACCACTGCTGCAAAAAAAAAATACAGCAGATTGATGCAAACAAAGTGTCCCAGGCTGTCTGACACCAAAGAGGGGATGGGGGTGAAGCCTTCCCTTCTCCTCCTCTTGTGATGAGGAAGCACGTGTGAGATGGGAGATCTCCGAGATGCAAACTCCTCCTCAACCTGCTACAAACCTAAACTTCAAGTTGGCTGCTCACAGATCTGATATTCTGGACTGGGCCTCTTTCTACAGCTTCTGGTCCCATACAATCTAAAAACCCATAGGTAGCTATCAGAACGGGATTTGGAAGCTCCCATACCCCACAGATTACACTTACTAGTAGGTTAAAAAGTGGCACCATCTTTCATGAACGACAGGCTTTTTGGTTTTTGGCTGAATATACTCTCAAAATGGTGAAGTGTTTTAGGATGGGAGGGATTTGTTTCATCTCAGGCACCATACATCACTTCACCACCACTGACACTACCTACTCTTCTTGACCACAGCTTGGCTTACAGTCACAGGCCAGCTGACAGTTCACTGGTCCCCAAAATGTGCATTAATAGGACCATTCAAATAAATCCCTTTGCCCTGCCCTGTTTCCTCTGCTGTTCTGATCACACAGAAAGGGCTAGAACAAGCTTGTCACCGAGTTCACCATAGCATCAGCGAAATCGATAGGAAATGGGCCTAATAAGACTGCCACGGTCACTGGCAAGCAACAATAGGTAGAGAAGGTTTCATCTTCTCTCTCTCTGAAGCCACTGGGTAGATTCCTCACAGTAGGCTGGTGTTGCAAGATGATGAGTTCCAATTCAAACTGAAGGGAGGAGTATCCCACAGCTCCAGCAGCAGTGCAGAGTTTCAAGGAGCTGTGAGGGCTCCTAGAAATAGAAGGCTTCATTACCTGCCTTGGAAAACTTGGCTCTGCGCTCCACATTACAGTCCCACCCATGTCTGCAAGGACACTTGAGGTCATGAATGAAAACAATCAGTGCACATTCCTGTTCAGTTCAGGGAGGAGGGAAACAGCAATGATTAAAGCAGACTTGTGAGAGGAGTGTCACACGATCCCTCTGACCATCCTGCCAGGACACAGCACTTCCCATGGGTAAGGTGTACAGAATAGATTCAGCATATGAGCACTGAAGGGTTGCCACAACCCAGTGATTGCAAAACTACCCCTCCGTGCGTGCCTCCAACTTTGTGTCTCATGTTGAAAGGGGGCTGAAGTTTTAAGTGGTAGCAGATGTTGGCAGGATGCTCCAGACTTTTGTTGCATGGATTCCCAGATAGCTGCTGCTTTTGTGCTAGCCATTTTCTAGTAATAACAATAATTAAGTGCCATTTGTATAAGGTCTTTCATTCAACAGTCCCAAAGGGCTCAATAAATTTAACAAACCATTAATACTCAGCAGATGTATTGCTGTGTTTCTGAAGAGGCTGTATGCATCTCAAGCAATTCCCACAAATGGTAGGTACTGTAATTACCTTCAGTTTGCAGACAGAGAAGCAGAAATTGGGAATGCCAAATGCCACAGTACACTCTGCTAATAATAAAGGGATTTAAACAGAGTCCTTGGCTCTTAACTCTGCTCCCATTGCAAGCTGGAAATCACCCTGCCTCCAGAAATTCACATGCACTGGTAACTACAGTGTTTAATCCAGAACACTGTGCTGAAAAGCAAGGATGTATTCCCAGAGCACATGAAAACAACCAACTCCTGAGAGTGGGACGAATCCAACCAAAGCAACAAGCGCTTTTTCACTAGCACAACTTAAGGTAGCTGCAAGTTAACTTAGTGGCCCAAGCAGAATGATGGAAAGAAATCAGTAGTCATCAAGAAGCTATAATCCTGCTTGAACACCCCACTGGAGAGCAGGACAGCAGAATTGCATACACATCATGGGAGACATTGTTTGGAAGGATAAGCAATGCTATAGTTATAACACCTACACTTCATTCTCATTAGCTCATAATACATCCACAGTGCACAGTTGCCACTAGTGTTGAGAACCAAGAGTACAAAATGAAGCATGCACGCAGTTGCCACTGGTACTTAGGATTCAGGTAAAGACTTTGCCAGGCCTCCTGCAATCAAGCTACAGTGTCTGCAGAACTTAGCTCCCCATCACCAAAACCCCAGTAGCGGAGCATCCATGCCTAGACTGCACAGAATACAAGGAACGGGTTTCAGCTATGGCACGGGACAACTCAGTTATCAACCGTTATGGAGAGCATGAGCAGTAGCAATTCCTTAGCTGTGGCTGGGCCCACATAAAGCAAGACGTTCCTGATAGGTTCTTGTCGAGTTTAGCTTTTACTGTGCTGCTTCTACCAAAGGCAGTTTGAGTTCTGTCACACAGTTTGAATTACACTTCATATTTCAGACAACATGAAGAGCCATTTGCAGAAATCTGAGAGCTTGACATCATGACTCATCGGTGGTCCCAGCAATATAAGCTATAACCTACCTGTTTATCTCATGCATAACTGCAATAAGTAAAGTCTTTTTCTGCATCTACTTATCAAGAAGGCTGCACAGACCTAACACCACAGTGCAATCACTTTGTAACTCACCATGCAATAAAACCTCTTACCCAAATCCTCTCCTAAGCTTCCTTGACTCCAATTATCTGCTCTATTTCTCCTGTTGGTATCTTACACTCTTATCCCGCACTTCAAACAGCAACCGGCTGACAGCACAACCAAAAGGAATCATTGCTAAGCCCTCCTCAGCTGAACCAGAACAAAAGCAGTTACATGGACTGTATTTAGAGTCACAAGACTAGTGCTTGGCCCTAGGAGGTGAGGGAGAAGGCCTGTCCAAGGTGACACCCAATTCTTTTCAGCTGAAATAAACTGAATTTCTAGCAAGGGGAGCCAGGTTTCATAACCTACAATAGGGGAAGCGTTCAGTGGACCGAGGTTGTGTGAGTACACACGAGGCCAGACTGAGCCCCTTTTTTTCATCATGCAGAAATGTAGCAGCTTTTTATTTCGCTTTATGACTCAGTGTTCCCAATGGAAAGCACACACATCATGGGTTTGGCACTGCACACCACCCCGTTTCCTACCAGCCCCATCCTGCAATGAAGCCAACACAGCCATTTTATTAACCTCTTCAAGAAGGGGTTTGTGCTTGTAGCAGGAGCAGAGATGTGCAAGGGGAAGATTGATCGGTACTTGCAGTTCACGCAGCACAAACCACTGCTGTAAGACAAATAAACAAATGAGCCCACAAGGAGAAAGCAGGGAATAAGGTCTCCTCCTGGCATGAGTCAGCACAGCTCCCAAACAGCCAAAAGAGTTATTCTGTTCTGTGTACAGATTGTCTACCATAACCTATTACAGCTTTTCTCCCCACTGATTCATTCCCCACCATGCTGCTGGACTGCACGGGCACAAGGATGCCAATGGCAAACACTCACCCAGCATGCAGGCTACAGCCAGCCTTCTCTCTCCACCTGAGCACAAGCAGGATCTAGAGTTCTAAATAGAAAGTTGCCTTTCATATTTCTTTCACGTGTTGCATACATGGCAAAGTCTCCCCAAGCTGCTGGACTGGTAGGTTTCTGTTTGCCCATGATGCTGCTAAAACTGCAGAGATGCTCATGACCTAATTAAATAATAATCAAAAGAACGACCCCTAAACCAAATCTCAACTCAAGGCAAGCCTTTGCTGGCAGTATAAGCTTGCTGAGAGATTTCTGAGTCCATGCTGTCTTACCTTCTTTTCATTCCTAAGCTCCTTTTCCAGGATCTTCTGGTTGAATCCATCTCACCTATCACCTCAGGTGCAGCCTTCGATAGGGGCCAGAGCAACTAGGCACACAAAAATGTGACCAAGAACATTAAAGAGCAGGAAAGGAGGGGATACCCTACGATATTCTATGTTTGACCCCAAACCCAAACAGAATACAATCAGCTAAAAGCCCATTAGGTTTCAAACACACGTGTTGAGCAATGTCAGAGCAGGATGTCAAAGTCTATCACAAATGCTGCAGGAAGAAGAAGCAAACAGTTGTTTAGGCCTTGCCAAGGGCATCTGACATACAAGGAGAGTCCTCCAATAAGCCTGATTAAGAAGACTCTTCTTGGAGTGGAGTCAAAGCTTGCTGGGGTGTTTTTCCAGTCAGCCCTCCTCCTGCATGACTGCTGCCCAAGAAGCAATTACTGGTAAATCGGTTCCCACTGTGTTGGATGGAATACAACAGGGAAGAAAGTGGTCCCATGGTGGCTGTTAAACTGATCAGACTCTGGTTGTGCCAGGATTGCCACAGTTCAGCCTCCCCCAGTTCATAGTTCTGATGCCTTTATCTGGGAAATTGGTTGATTTGGTAGGATGTAAGCTCTGTACTAGGTGCCTAAAGACAGCAGGACATTCAGAGCAAAGGGGAAAGCAGCTCCACTTTATCCCTATTATGAAAGACACTGCAAACTACAGAAATCACTTGTATCAAAGGTTAAACATGTCTAGATCTGCATTTCCCCCCCCCCTTCTCTGCTTTTCTCTATGCATTAGCAGTCCCAGAGGCTCAATGTCCCTGCAATGTTCTTTACCACATCTCTTCTCTTGCTGTCTCTCCAGGTGTGTTTTCTAGATGTTGTGTTAGACCTGAAGTGCTAGCCTTGCTCTCTCTGAAGTCAGTGGGATATTTCCTATGGGCTTCGGGGGGAACAGGACTCCATCTTTTGTCTCACACATTCTCAAAAATGGATCATTTCTATGCGGTTGGATCTCAAAATATGAAATGGTGAAGCCAATTCCCAATTCCTATTCTTTTTGCAAAGAGGTGCACAATAAAGCACATCTATTACAAGCATCATAGGATAAGTAAATACTGGATCATTTCTCTGAAGTGTTGATGCTGGGTATCCAAATATTATTCCTTAATTCCTGACAAGGAAAAGTAGGATTTGGTTTATATCCCTGCATAAACCAGGATAGGCCCTTACACTTACCTTGACTGGGTTAATGTGTTTGATTTTGGCTTTAACAAGAAGCTATTCCTGACCTTTGTTTGGAATAGCCTACACCACTGTAAGAGCCTGGAGCAGATCCATGCTTCTAATGGGATATATCTTGCAAAAGTCTGGGAACTCTTAAACACAGGAAAAGTGACAAGGCTTCAGCATGACTCATTGGTGAGATTTGAAAAGATATGGAAGAAACTGGCTGACAAATCACTTCAATGCACTCTCCCCCTTCTGCAGACCCACATCTGCTCTGCCTTGCTTTCTGAAGACCTCAGCTTCTCTGCTTGCAGGCAAGGGATAGCTAGGGTTGCAGGCTGCACAGCTGGGATGGTGCCATTGGCATTCCTTGCTTTACCAGGGGAGTACTGTGAAACCAAAGCAGCCTCAGGTCACTTGGGGAAGTGGGGAATGCTCACACATCTGATACAAGCTCGGCAACCAAGGCACCTCAGTGCCTTCTAGGAAAGGCACTGAGGCTCATTTGGGTCACAGCTTACAAGCAGGTGAACTCTACTGAACTCTTTTACCTTGACAGATGTAGTATGTAGTGCACTCCCACTATAACCATGTCTTTCTGGACCTGTGGAACAGCTGAGGAGCAGGACAATGGCACCAGATGCCAGGAGCTATCTATCCAGAGCACATTGGCTTGAGATCTATGCACCCTCCAGCTACCCCAGAGTGAATCCACAGCAACTCTGCAATGCAAGCGTCTGGTAGCTTTGCATTCTTTACCACTTAGTGGCATAGGAGTTAAAGCTTATAGGTGACTGCTGGAAATGAGAAAGAATGCTTCACAATGCTGATGGACGCAAAGCATCAGGCACAAATGCAGATTCGAATATGTTACTAGCTGGTCTATGAGAACTTCTCTGTGGATACTGCTAACAGGGAAATACCTTGGCCTCAAAGGAACTCACCAGACAGAGTAATTCTTTAGGTTTTTCCACTGTCTTGGGGCAGATCAGCTCCAGCAGAAGCTTTCCTACAGTCTGGAAGGTGGAGAAATTGAAAACAAATTGGAATTTCACTTTAAATGGTTTTTACTTGAGACTATGAGAGCATTTCTGGAAATGCTGCAGGTTCATGTTTTAGTGAAGAATCAGATAGGGCTTCATCAGAAGCTCTTCAGATGCCAACGAAGACCTGAACATTGGGTAAGTACAATGTGCAGTAGGAAGCTTCTAAAAGGGAAAAAGCTTTTCTCACCTTGACCAGAGCCCCACATCTTGCCCCTCTGCCCTGCTCTGGTGAGATCCCCCCTGACAGTCCTGCATCCAGCACTAGAATCCTCAGTATAGGAAAGACATGGACCTGTTGGAGAGGGTCCAGAGGAGAGACACAAAAATGACCAGAGGTGTGGAGCACCTCTCCTGTGAGGAATGGCTGAGAGTTGGGGGTGTTCAGCCTGGAGGAAGAGAAGATTCCAGGGACACATCATTGCAGCTTTGTAGTACTCAAAAGGAGCCTACAAAAAAGATGGGGGGAGACTTTTGTGACAGGACGAGGGGTGATGGGTTTAGATTAAAAGAGGGAGATTCAGGTTGGACATGAAGAAGGAATTCTTTACAATGAGGGCGGTAAATCACTGGCACAGGTTTCCCAGAGAGGTGGTGGATGCACCATCCCTGGGGACATCCCAGACCAAGTTGGATGTGGCTCTGGACCACCTGATCTCATTGAAGATGTCCCTGCTCATTACAGGGGTTGGTCTGAATGAGGTCTTGCAATGAAGAAGGTCCCTCCCAACGCAAATGATTCTATGATTCTACCTTTCCCAGTTTGTCAGCTCATTGGGGCATCTTCAACTCAACCTGAAATGATTTTACCCTAAAGCAGGAAAAACAGTGAAGTTGCTTTAAAAAGAGCTCATCTTGGCAGCAGCTGAAAGAAAAACTCCATTTTCCTTTCCCCAGCAGAGCCCACAGAGCCCCTGTTTTGAAATGTCAAGCTCTAACCTTCTCCACACTGTTAAAACTGCGTATCTTGATCCAAATCAACTCGCACTAAAGTCAGAAGACTTGTAACTGACTACAGTGGGAACTGCATGGAACCCTTAAAGAGATAAACTGAATGGGAAATGGCTTTTAAAGGGAGACCTCTTGCCCCCAAGGCGAGACAGTACCAGAAAACTACAGAAACACATTGTTCATTTTCAGCCTTCTGCAGAGGCCAAAACATGTAAAAAGCCATGGATTTAAGACAGCAAAGGAAAAGGCTTCCATTCCTCCCCAGACATTAGCTCAGTTGAAGCATCCTCCCAACTTTCTGCTATCACTGCAGAGTGTTTACAGCCTCAGCCAATAGCACAGAAAAAACAGAGGACTTGTGTTTTTGCAGCACGTCTGGGAATGAAATCCCTCACGTTCCACGTGAATCTTTTATCCACAGAACAGGTCTCAAACACCTCCAACATCCACTCAGCACTTGGGTTACACCGCGGAGAATTCACTTCAGGACAAGTGAAATACTTCAATGCTTATGAAAACAAAACAACGACAACAAAGAGTTACCATCAACACAGCGACAACAAAATCTCCAAGTAAATATTAAGGAATATCTCAATATGGAAGGAAAACCCATATGAATACATAGTTCTGGGAACACAGACTTTTCCCATTGCTAAAGAAAAACAACTGTTCAACATCCTGACTGACCAAAGCAAGCTTGTGAAACTGCTCTCCAAAGAACTCCAGTGTGTTAACGCTACTGATACGAATCTCACAAAGCATGTAATGAACTCTCCTAGAACCCTGCCTTCTATCTCCACAGGAACAGGAAGAATCTAAGCAAATGGCATTTTCCTACACCATCTATAACATCTATAAAAAGGTTGTTCTGAGTGCAGCCGACCCAGGTCTTGTTTCTAGACGTTAACTACATTCCCAGCACCATGCTAGAACCCACTGATTTGCTCTTCAGTCGCCTTCTACTCAACATGTTTCCACTTCTCATTCCAAGCTGGATCTCCCTCTGTTTCCTCAAGCTCGGCATGATTCTTGTGCACCAACATCTCTTTCAGTGTGCATGCACAGGATACAGGATAGGGAAGAACTCAAAGACCTGGCAGACCCTAAAAGGAGGGAGAGCAAGTCAGGTCTTTGCGGTCAACTTGTCACCATCCAACTGAGGATGCAGAACTGACTTCTTACCTGGGCAAGTATCTGGGTACCTGTTATCCACCAACCTGAACAGAACCACTCTGAAAAGGTCTCTTGGAGGGAACAGGCAAAATATTGAACAAGACAACAGATTAAAACCACTGCTTCCCTGTCCATGAATACACAGACTCTTGTGAGGTTCTTCCTTTTCAGGTTCACCAGCTCTGCTGTGACTTTTCTCCTTTAGCAGCATCCAGATGGAAACAATGAACTTTTTACCACCGTGAAATTCCTTCTTCTGATTCCAATGTTGCTATCTTGGATCTTTTACACTGGAGATGCTCCAGAAAACCTCTTGTCAGCTTGCAACTCCCACTCACTCCTTTTCTGCACATCCTTTCCATCCACCCCTCCACACCCAGGAAATAATAAGCCTAGAAAAGGGTCTGCTATGGAACTTATACTCACAATCACCCAGCTCATTTTGTCAGGAAAGAAAAGAGTCCAAGAAGGGAGAATACTCCTTGAAAGCTTGTCTTCATGAGTATCTAGCTATAGACATTTCAGCTACTGACAGCAATCCTCCCAGTCCACACAAAAATCACTGCTTGTGTGCCAAAGGGCCACCACAGACATTCTATGTCCTGCTTGCACATAGAATGGTTTGAATTGGAAAAGACCTTAAGATCAAGAAGGAATAAGCACTGGCCTTGATGGTAAAATGACGGAGCCTTAACTATTAAAATACTGACTGAAACAATTGAAATAACAACTGTGATAGGTACCAGGAAGGGGAAAAAGAGTTGTACATTCTCCCTTCCACAAGCACATAGATAAACATCTGCTAAGACTGCACTCAAACATCCAGTATAAGCCAGTATTTGAGGAACCCAAATTCACAGCATGACCTTCTGAACACATTTTAGTGGTACAGTGGTGTGATCACATTTTCACCCTCCTACTTTTCTTACTATTAGAGCAATACTCACAGAGGTGATACTATGGCATTTGCCACTCATTTGTGCTATCTGCATTGAAAGAGGTTCTCAATGGACTTCACTGCCTAAGGGGAAAAAGCCCCATAAAGCACATTTGATTTCTAGCCTGCTCCTAGTGATTAGATCTGGTTGCTCCCCTGGCTAAGCCAAACATTCACTGATCTCATTGCCAGGTAAGCACTCGAAACAGAGTTTTTGGTTTGCTTTAAATTGATTCATGAATCAATTAACTTAATAAGTTGCACCAAACTCAGTAATGCTGCAGATTTCACATCTTCAGTTTACCAGATGCTCTCCAATGGAAAAAGTATTATTGCCCAAGTTGTTCTTCCTGTATGCCTCACAGCAATAACATACAACAGCCTCTCCATACCACACAGGGGCAGGAGCCCTGTCCCATCACGAGTACCAGCTGCAGAGCACCTAAACTTATTCCACCCCTCCTTTCCATACCCTTCAACTCTCACTGCTGTGAAAAGGAAGGAGGTGGTAATAAACTTTGCAAGCCATGGTTCACATCACTGCCACATCAAGCTGTGTGCACCTTGCCTCAAAATAGCTTAAAATGACCCATCCCCACCTTGAGCTGTCTGCATACGTACACTGCAAGTTCAGGGAAATGCTGCTTAAAGGTGATGTTGACTCAAGAGAGAGCCTGAAGTTCCTTGAAAGAGCAGCAGAGTACTTCATGTTACTTTTAGCACTTAGCTGGCGTATGTCTGCAACCTCCCACACATCAAGGAAAGGGAAATCCTCTGCACAAGGGGCAGCACACCGCAGAAAGACATAGGAGAGCACATAACTCAATGTCCATTTGCTTCATGCTCACATCCAAATTCTCCAAGGCCTTCTGGGGGTAATCCATCGTGGCACGTGGTTAAACACTCAACAGCTAGTCCTTGCATGAGGAGGGAATGGCATGTTCTCATCATCTAAGGAAGCATGCAAGGGTGGAAGCCGCAAGAAGGCACACTCAGGAAGCTGTTGGAAACATCACCTGGAACTCCTCTGGGGCCTGGGGGTGTGCTTGCAGAACAGGCTCACAAGCTACAGGCACTGACCCTACGTAGGGCAATCTGAAGGGCCACCATTTATTGAAACCATACTGTTTTTACCTGTCAGACAAGAAGAACGTGAGCTTTTTCAGCCTTTCCCCATCGAGTGCTGAAGATCGTTCATTTCAGGTTCAAAACTCAGACTGAACTTTGCAGGGTTTTGAAAGATTTGGCTGAACTCTGGCACATGGGCATGTCACAAAGGCAGGAAAAGCTAAATGGTTTGTGTTACTGTAACCTCCAAATCGGGCAAAAACTTGGCAGCAGTTTGCTTGGAAACTGAGGGTTCTAGACCCTCAACAGCTACTGGTCCTCCCCAATGGCTTCTAGACCATTGACTTCTAACCAAAACCCCCCAACACATTCTAGACCCTCGACAGCTACCCATCCCACCCCGACGGGTCCTGGACCATCGATGGCTACCTACCCCCCCGATGGCTACCTACCCATTGATGGGTAACTGCACTGCTATGGGTCCCTGTCCATCGACAGGTTCTCCCCCATCAATGTGTGCCTGCCCCTGGACATCACTTGAGGGTGATGTTTTTGCTTCCACGCATAGCACATGAGATGTAACACTGTGTGCAATTAATGTAAACCTAACAGGCCATGCCCTGTGTTCAGGGAGACGCAAAACAAGCTGCTGACAACCGTAAACCAAATTGCATTTGTCAATACCTTCAAGTACTCTTTCAAACATATTACAGTGGTGTTGAAGTCCATAGGTACGAACAGTTAACAGCCGTTACTGCATCATAGAATCATAGACTAGTTAGGGTTGGAAAGGACCTTATGATCATTCAGTTCCAACCCCCCTGCCATGGGCAGGGACACCTTCCACTAAACCATGCCACCCAAGGCTATGTCCAACCCGGCCTTGAATACCGCCAGCGATGTATATACTCAAGCGAAAACGAAAGAGATAAAAGAAAACAGTGACCTTTTCCTCCGTGATACTTGCCCAATTCCAGAAGTCAGCGACCAGCTACCAACAGAGGTACCAAGC
>JASSUY010009826.1:0-18507 GCA_032466535.1 Forpus xanthops | reverse complement strand
AGCGGGCGCGGGGGGCAGGGCCGGACCGGGTCGGGCGGCGCTGGTGTTGACTTGGTGGCGGCTGCGCAGCGGCTGTGGCCGGCTGGTTCCGCGGTGTTTCGGCGGAGGGGTGTTGCGGCGAGTGGGCTACCCTGACTTCCAGTCGGCGGCTGGGCTGAAGCGTGTTAGCGACGGTGAGCAGGACAGTGAGCGCAGTCAGCGTTCTGGCGTCCGGCGTGCGAGCAACAGGTTGAGCTGCGGAGCCGCCAGTTTCGGCTTATCGGGAAGCCTACCCCACTGCCACGGCGCCCGCAAAGGCCTGGGGGGTCGGCCGGGCCGATGTGGCCGGGCTGGAGCTCGACGGCTTTCGGGGGACCGCGTTGTTCACCGCCGCGCGGGGCGGTGGCCCAGGCTGTGCCCCGGCCGGGAGGGGCGGCCCTGACTACTGCGGCTACAGGTGCCTGCGCCGCTGGGAGCCCGGGGCCGGTGCCTGCGGGAGTGTGGGGGGTGAATGTAGTGGCCTGGGCTGCCTCCTGGGACCCAGTCCCGCGGCCTCCCTCCCGCGGGGTGCCCCCCCGGGCGGGCGCGGCGAGCCTAGGCCCGGAGTTGTAAGAAAACCCTCCCGTGCTTCACTGTGTGCCTGGGTGGTTGTAGAGGTGTGTGTTTATGGCTTAATGAGGCGAGAAACTTGTGGCTTCCCCTCCTGAAGTTCAGACCTTTTGGTAGTTCTGTGTTTGGAAATGGTGCCACTGTAAAGAGATCACTTCGTGTTGGTTTGTGAAGCGTTGCAGGGTTCAGTTGGAGTAGGCTGGATAGGAGCAACTTCCAGTGTATTTTATAGTCTATAGTGGTTAATGTATTCCGTGGCTTGGCACGGCTTCGCTTTTAGAAAGCCTGTGCTGGCGGTATTTGGCGGCGTTGGTGGTGCTTCCCTGGCTGAGCCGTGTTGTGGTAGAGGCTCTGCAGGCAAGCAACAGAGAGCACCGTGACTTTGAGCCTGGTAAGATAGACTGCGCAAGAAAAGTAAATCGACTTGACCTTTTAGGAAAACACTTATATTAAAAATAAAATCTGTCTAAAATAATAATGTTCTTAAATGCCTCACGTGGGACAGATCCCTAAACCAGAACGAGATGTATTTAAACAAGTAAATATCAGACACTGCTGTGAGGTTTTTTTTCTTGTAAAAGGTAATTCTTAAAGCCTCTATAATGGAATTGTTTCGTCATAAACTAGTTCCACAACTCACTAGAACAAAATAATTGTATTTTTGGTAAGTGATGATCAGTGACTACGGTCTTTTCCTAAGTGTCTGCTGCTTCAGAGCACAGATTCCTATCTTTAAAGGGTCTTCTCTGACGTTTTTGAGGATTGAGGTGTTTTCCCTGAATTTGTCAAAACTGGGAGAATTCTGTATTGTCTTTAATTAGGCATCCAATCCTACAGTCTTGGTTTTATTCTGTCCTCTTGAGTTTTCACATGTACATCTTTTTTTCATCTTAGAGCTGTTATTGCAAATCTAGATGTCACTTTAGAGTCTGGCTGGTTTATACACATGTGAACTGTTTTCCAGCATGCTGTGGTCCAAACAAATTCTGTATTTGACATATTAAAAGCTTAGCCAATGGTTAGTATTGTACATGGTTTAATAAGGCATCAAATATATTGTAGGATGTTGTGAACCAGCATACTGGAATGTTAAATTTAATTAACCATTAATAAATTAATAGAGTTAAATGCTAATACATGATTGCTTAACATTTTTCAAAGTAGTTCTTTCTGATTTTACAGCTTTTCCAGTGTATGTCATGTTGCCTTGCAATGTATGGAATAGCAGTGGGTGGTAGTTTTGCTGTGTATCATAAGGCGATGTTAAAGGTAATAGTTTTACTTAATTTTATTAAGTTTGCTTTCACAATATCTGAACTTACTTAGAAATGCAAATCGGGATGTTTCTTTACTAGACTGATTTAGCTATCTTAGGAATCTACAGGAGCTACTCATTGAGGGATGTCAGGCATGTTTCATTACCACAACAATATGACATAGAAGCTGTAAAAATACGATGTATAGAGTCGCATTCATACTGAGGGTTATGGATGCAGAGAACTTAATGTAATCTGAAGTTTATATGCGTTCACATATTTTCCTATGTAAATAATTATATTTTCATAGCATTTCCGTTTGCTGGATTTTAATTAAACTCTCTTGCTATAGTTTGAAGTTGTGGGGTCTTAAAAATCCTGTGGTATTTTTACATACAGATTCTGTCTCAAAGACTGGATCTTAGCTTCAGATGCTAACAGTTTTAACAACCTGTTTCAGCTACCAATTTTATTTTTTCCAGTTTGCACTTTTGATTAAGTGCCTTCCTTTTACAGTGTTGGGGTTTTAGAATACTGAAGGCTATTTCAGACAGTCTGCTACTTCTTATGTAACAGGATTTGGATTTGTATTCATATGTCATGTTTAAAATTCTTAAATGTTCCAGCAGCTAGCCTTTTTTTGAAGTACTTCTGCAGTGTGACAGGTAGTGTTGCAGAGTGGCTTGACATTACGGTATTTGGAGAGTTAATTACTGCTTTGGTCATCGGAAAACCTCAAGGCTTGTTGTAAATATTAATTAAATACTGCTCTATTGTTTCCTTTTATTAATGGGCAAAGGTTTGCTGTAGTGTCTGTGACAGAAAACTCAGTGGAAGCAGTTTATACTGTGATTTAAAATCACGCATGTTGACAAAATGATTCTTTTCTACTATAGTTATTTACTCTGGAACTTTCTTAAGTACAACTATTCTGACAAAATGTATTTTATGGACGTATCCTCCTTCCTGCACTCCCAGTGTAGTTATATGATAAAACATTGTAAGTGTAACACATACTAAAGTGTGAAGCAGAACTCTGAGCAAGAAGAGGAAATTATGGCTAGTTTATATACCAGGCTATTTTAAAGGAAGCTTTGGGGTTTTGTGGTTTGTGTTTTGTTTTCTTTTTGTTTGTTTGTTTGTGCCTTTTTTGTTTGGGTTTTGGTTTTTTTTTTTTGTTGTTGTGTTGTTTTTTTTTTTTTTTTAAATTGTATTTATCTGGCAAAGACTTGGTTTATACTGCAGGGCTGTCTAATTGCATACTGGTACATAGCTGTGTGGGAAGAAAAAAATGCCATAACTCTCAAAGCTTGCATCAGTTAAATTGGAAAATTAGAAAGCAAGCAGAGGTACCATTAGCAATGCACAATTGTGTAAGGAATGCTTCTATACTGTGAAGCAGGAAACACAGAAATCTTGCACAATTTTTTTTTGTTTTGTATTCCAGAAAAAAAAGGATGTGATGTTGCATTTCTTTACAGATGGATAAGTGGGTTGAGTACCTGCCCAGTATGTTGAGGTTTGGGTTCAAATCCTTCTACTCTTTAGAAGAATTTGAATGCCCCCATCTGTCAGTTCCCAAAGAGAGCACCTGAACTGCCAGGCCATGGGTGTTCAGGTGTGAGGTGCCTCCAGACACCAGTCAGTTTTATTCTTGAGGAGCAGTATTCACTTGGGAATGAAGTGAATGGGGTATGTATTCCAGGGGCTGTCTGGCAAGAAGCACGATCAAGTAGAAATTTGTGATATGAACCTAGGTTTCCTTTTAAAGGCAAAGTGTTAGAAGAGCAGATGAAAGGGTTTTTATTTAATTACCCCCCTTCCACCTAGCATGCTGTGAAATTCTGTAGACTTAAATCTCTGATCATTCTCTTAGTGTTTATTCTTGGCCATCTTGGGCGCTTCCTACTCATGTTAAGATATTTGAATAACATCATGTGCCCTTTTCATTGTAGAGTGAAGCTTGGTTGCTTATCTGTGAGTTGTGGAGTTGAATAGGTGTTTAGATTGCTTGTGGATCTAGTTCTGCTTTCTTGTAAGATGCCAAATAATTAAATATAAAAATGTAATTGTTTCAACATACATGTAATTATTACCTTTTATAGAAAGATCACCTCAGTACCTTGTGTTTCCTAAAGTGATTTGCCTGTTCCAACAGGTCTTTGTTCTGGTTGGCCATAATTGTCTTATAAAGAAAAATAATGACTAAGAAATAGTTTATGTGATTTAATGTTAACATTCTTAATACTTGGGTTTGCCTCTAGTATATCTCATTTTTAAATGCCTTTCCTAGAATTAGAGAAAAAGCTTAACAGTTGGTACATGTGACAATGAAGCTTATGGTTGCTGGGCATAAACCTTAGTATCTGAATTGGCTGCATATACTATATCAGCATAGAAAATAAACTTATTTCCTGCAAAGTTCTAATTCTGTAAAGACGGTTTTTCTTAAGAAAAATAAGATAGAAACCAAACGTAAAGTTTCATTCTTGTCGTGTATTCATCTTGTGGAAAACTGTTGGAAGGTCATACTTGGTTATTTGGCTATAAGAGGTGATTCAAAAGACTCTCAAATGTGGGGTTTGGTCAGGGGTTAGATTTCTGGTAAGTGATAAGATGGTCAAGTACTCATTTTGTAAAGAAATAGTATGTTAGCGTCTAAAACACATACCGGTGTATGCGCATCAACCGTTATCTGAGTCCTTGGTGTGAATTTTCCTATTTCCATGGTGAGAAGTTGTATTTTCAAGCTCTCTAGGAAGCTGAAATAGGCAAAACTAAAAATCTTTGAT
The DNA here is from genome assembly GCA_032466535.1 of Forpus xanthops. Taxonomy (NCBI): domain Eukaryota; kingdom Metazoa; phylum Chordata; class Aves; order Psittaciformes; family Psittacidae; genus Forpus; species Forpus xanthops. Next base: position 13,871 of record JASSUY010009826.1, on the reverse strand, counting down.
AACCAGGAAGTGCCAGTGCAACCTCAGCAGCTGCTCTTTGACCTGGTAATGGTGCTAGGAGGTAGCTGTATGGATTCCAAGTCTGTTTCCAAGGATAAGTGTGTATTTTTAAAGTTGGGAAGGAGGGGCTGGAAAATATTCATTTAGGTACCAGTGGTGTTGAGTGGTATTCTGTGAGATCAGAGGAGAACAATGTGTATTGGTGCCTAAAAGAGTCACTTCTCATTTTGACAGTACAGGTAGAAGATTTACAGTGAAATATATATAAGCTGTTGTGACCAATGTGATGGCATAGGGTGACTTATGTTTAATGAGGTGTTTCTGAAAGAATACTGCAACGCTAAAAGTTCACTATGTTCAAGGCTGAAGGCAAGTCATATGTAACTGGTATGTTGTCTTAGTAAAAAGACTTGAGAAAAATTACTTCACTTCTGATGTTTCCCATCACCTCTCCATTTCTCTGCAGGCAAATCTTTATCTTGGTTTGTGTGGCAGAGGGAGCTAAGTCATCTCTCAAATGAATATTCAAGTGTAGAATCATAGAACAGTTAGGGTTGGAAAGGACCTTAAGATCATATCGTTCCAACCCCCCTGCCATGGGCAGGAATGCCTCACACTAAGCCATGTCACCCAAGGCTCTGTCCAACTTGGCCTTGTAAATCTAAGCGTTTCTTTAAATGGAACAATCTTGTAATTAAGGTCAATGAAGATAATATGCTTCAGTAATTACTTCTGTATTAATAACTTACTTAGAAGCTGGTTTTAGTGTGGCAGGGAAAAATCTAGGGAGGAAAGAATATTATTCTGTGTTGTGGTTGCCATACTAAGTTGAATTCTTCAGGACAGCAAATATCATGGCAACTTTTTCTTCAGCATGTGGTATCACTGTGCATGAGGCTTTACCTTAGATTGGATCATGCAGTGTTCCTGTAGTGTCATGGTTGAGAACTTGTCATCTTATTTGTCTCCTTTTATCAAATTGGCGTCGATTTGTCACTTACTGCTGGTGAAATCTGAGATTGCTTAATCATGGATTAATGCAGTGCACTTTGGCTAAGAAAATTCAAGTTGTTTTTGTAGAAAAACTGTGATACAGATAAATTGTGTTGTGCATCATAGAAATTACTTACATGTACTGCCTAAGAGAACATGTTGCTATTTCCTCTGATATGACCTATTTTCTGATGTTCTGACCTGAAGGTAAAATTCATGCTTTCAGGTTAAGCACTGAGATTTCAAACAGGTGAGGGTTTGGATTGTATTGACTTGTATTATATTGTTTATATTTCTTAGGTTTGTGTATCCTTGTTTTCAGAGAGCAGATCTCTTGCTGATGTCTGAAAGGGCATATGATGTCCGCAGATAAACTTTGTTCTGGGTTAGTGGGAGAATATAGCATTAGCAGACATCACGTGCTTTCTGCAGGATCGTTTCCTGTAGGATCAAGTAGTGATGGAATTGCTTAGTGCCACTATGGAGTGACATTTACATTTTGTTTGAAAGGTATTGGAAGTTCTTGGATGCAGGAGAGAAGTGCATTGAAATGGAGCTGGATATATGTCTTTAAAGGTGGTGATTGTTATTGTAAGATAATTAAAACAAACATAATGCAAGCTCTTACCATTTCCTTATTTTTTTCTTCTCCCCCCAATAATGAAGGTATGTTCTAAATCAGTAACCTAATTACTTACAGGGAGGAATTAGCACAGTGTCTTAAAGTGAGATAAAAGCTGATCAGTTCAGCATTGTCTTGTTGGGCTGACTGACTAAATGACTTATGAGCCCAGCAGTACTGCTTTTGATTTTGTCTGTTTCACATCTTTATTTTTTTGAGAGTATAAACAGCACTAAAAATCAGTCGGAACATAAGTTGTTATTAGATTTGTAGACTTCTTCCTTTGAATTATCAGTCTGATTATTGCATATTCATAGAATATTTATCTAGTTGTGTTACAATCCTCTCAAGACTTTGTTACCCTCCGCTTCCTGAAAAAGCATCCTGCTTCAAGCTGCTGTGATGAGGGCTAGCTACAACTCTCAAGAGACAAATTATTTGGCGTCTTTCGAAAGAGGAGGAACGTGGCAACCTGGGGGTTCTGCAGTAGGGTAGACAATTTTCTACTTTGTAGCCTATTCAAATTTTTCTTTCTTCACTGGCTTATCAAGCAAAATGTAAAGATTCAGGACTTAAAGTCCATCCCAGGCAAAGCCAGGAATCCAAAAAGGAAATGTCACTTGTCCTTCCTCCCAAAAGAAAAAATCCTGAGGATGGTTTTAAGATAACACAAGAGGCTAAAAGTAACTAAAGTGTTAAACACCAGTTATTTTGACATATTTTGTACGTCATTACTTTCTTTAAGCTTTTGCCAATTTTCAAGCAAGGAGAGGTCAGAATGAGGTGCAGAGAAGAGCTGTTTCTTCTTGACTGAAAATGAGATCTCCGCATCTAATTACGTGATCTTTTGAAGCAGCAGTTATTTTGACTTACTGCTTATGAATTAATTTTTAGGTTAAGCATTCCTCTCTTTTGCTGTCAGTGTCTTGTTTAGACTAGTAAGCTTTCTGCTATTAGGAAGTAGTCATATGGTCAATTTTGAACAGTCATGATGTATTGGTTTTCCTTTGATCTTTCCTGGCTTAATATGGGCTACTTACTTTTTGTTTGGTATCTTTTCTGTTGCTCATTTTCATGCATCCTTCTGCAGACCTTCAAGCATGAAAGTCTTTCTTAGTTTCCAGTCTCTCTAGATAGGAAAGATGCACAGTGTGGAGAAAGAAACAAAGATTCTGTGTGCTGGATCGCTCTATTCTTATTCTGTTGTCTTACAACCTTTTGCTTTCTCTTCCCATTATGTTATTGCCTTGTGTCTTAAGGTTGGATTGGCCTGTAAAACAGTGCCTATACTTAGCATTTCTTTCATGTTGCAGTACCGTCCTGGTTCTTCAGATCTTCTTGTGCTTGTGTTCTGTTGACAGCTTTGATATACTCAAAGTTACCCCTTCTATTTCAGTGCTAAGTTTTTCTGTAATAAGAGTGAAGTTAAGCAGGAATATTGCTTTTTATGGTACGTAATGATGACTGCTAATACTGTGCACAAAAAATGAAGGGATGGTGCCTTTCAAGAAGAGACTGGCAAGACTCAATCCTTTCAGTTGGAAACTGATATGATGGGAATGTGGGGGGGGAACCCGTCGAGGCAGTGGACTTCGCAAATGAACTATGCAGTTGATTCAAATGGTGGGTTTTGAAGCAGATAAAAGAAGCTGTTTCTTCACATTCTGGGTGGTGAACTACTGGCTTTTATTGCCATAAGAGTTTCTGGAGCCAACCAATATTGACATCTTCAAACAACAGATTTGCAGGCAGCTGATCCATTGGCAGATATATTTAACGGTTCATAATTTAATAGGGATGTACTATCTAATATCCTTCAATGGTCAAACTTTTGGGTGGGTAAGTTATCCCTGAACAGCATTTCTGGTTGCCTCTGTCAGATGGAAGAGTTCTGGGCTTGATGGATCATTGGTCTGACTCCTTAGGGCATTTCTATGTTATCCTAAACAGTCAGAAACTGCGTTCTCTACACCTTCCTGAAATTTGTTCTGTAAAAATATGGTGGCCTATATGAGCAGATACTGTGTTGCACTGGGCTACAAGCATGTAACAAGCTGGGGGTTTTTGGAGGTTGGTTTGTTTTTAAAAAAGGGGGGACTGAAGAGCTGGAAAATCTCAAGAGGTTATTAAAATAGATCAGCAGTATAATAATGCAATAACTTGAGTTCCTGTCTACAAAAATGTCATATTTGGTCTCATTTGGGATTCTGTGTTAATGGCTTAGTTTTGGTCAGTGGACAATGTGCAAAGCTGGGTAGGGCCCTCTGTTATAAATGTATCTGCATGATGCTGACCTTGGAATTTGTATGATATTCGGAGAAGCAAAGGAATCTTGGAAGCTAAAAATATCAGATAAAGGTGAGTGGAAGGAGACAATCTGCAGAAGTGACCAGTTAGACCTACTTATTATGTACAAGGTTTTTGAACCCTTCAGTGTGGTTTCCATGGCTGATCAGTGGTGCTTCATAATTTATAAACCTTATATAAAATATTGTATGTGTTTAATACTAAAGAAAAGTATTAGGGTGATAACTGTATGGTACAGATTTCAAGCACTTTTCTTAATAGGTTGTACAGAATCTCAAATACCACTTTTGTAGTTGTAAAGTGTGAAGTACTTGCATATATGTTCTTAATTCAACAGCTTGAGTTGCAGATTTGAATTTTTGTATGCTTTGTCACCTAAACCTGTTTCTGACTTCTGTTGGTGAGAAATTCATACAGGTTTTCCTCCTGTCAATATTTTTGAAGTCTTTTCCACACAAATATTTAATGATTTCAGCTGCATACCAAAGTGGCTGAGTAGTAAATGTGGGCTAGTTTGTGTTCCCTCTTAAGTGCACACTCTTATCAAATCCTAAAAGATATTTAACGCTGTTCTATTGGTATTATGTGCGTTAGTGCTCCTTAAAACTCCTGTAGTTCCAGCTTCATGTGATAGTTAAAATTCCATGCAAAACTTCAGTTCCTGATTTGTTAAAGCTGATTTGAAATTAAGTATTCAGCCTTTAAGATACCTGAGGTGACTAATGAGTGCCTTAGCTTCTAATTGTTTCAACAGTTTATATTGTGCTTCTGAAACTTCTGGGGGAGAGTTTCATATTTTTGTGTGGATTTGTGACAAGTGGAACATCTGATTTGGCTACTTCAGCAGAAATTTATATTGTCATTACAGCTCTGGGAAATCTTGACAAATTTGGTCATGTCTGTTTTTACCTTTCCCTGCTTAGCTCCTCTGCTGTAGTTCATAGATGCTCAGTCCTCTATCTTTGCAGTTGGTAGTGTAATATCTAACCCAAATGAAGTTGCTAGTCTTAACATTGAAGTGACTGAGGTGTCAGCACATGTTCCCTTCTGCCAACTCTGTTTTTGGGATCAGTGACTTCTGATGGGAGAATAGTCTACAGCTGAGGATAGTAACTTAATCTGCTACAACAAGATTTGCTAGAGCTTGTTTATCAACATCTTTAGTTTAAGCTTGCTGCCTTTTCAACTCGGCTTCCTATGCAGCCTTATTTGAGAAGTGTAACATGAGAAATAATAATTTGCTATTTTATGATCTCTTTGCAACAAATTCCATGTCGAACTTCTGTGTTGTACTTTGAGAATCCTATAAATAATAAAGCATATTATTGCTGAGAATTGCACCACTGTAGGTATCGAGAATTCGAGGATTCATATATCATTGTATCAGTAAAATCTTACAGTTCTATTTCTGAAAAAATTTAGTTAGCAGATAAAATTTGCACTGGCTTTGGTTTCCAGATTTGCAGCATAGAGCCATCCAGAAATGCACTGCATCAGTTTAATATACACAACCACAGGTTTTGCAGAACCAAAAGTAAAATACAGACGTTGTTAAAAAATGGTAAGACCTGTTGCTCAAAGTAAGGCTGAAGTATTGTGCATGGGAGCTATTAGGATGAGTGCTTAAAGTTTAGAGGAAAAAGAAAGCATGAGAAGTATGTTCATGGTTTTAACTTGTTAAAATTGAGAGTTCTGTAATAAATACCTCTTGTTTGTATTCAGAATTCCAGAACTGGTCTTAATAGAGTATAGGTACATACTTAGAATGATTTGAGTTTGTGGAGCATGAAAATACTCATAAATCTCATTGACCTGAAAAATAGATTCTGATTTCAATACAGAATTTGTTAGGTGATTTGTTTTGGTTTTTTTTGGGGGGTTTGTTTGTTTGTTTGTTTGTTTTTAATTATCCTCCTCTCCCCACCCCCCCTGGAACTCAGCATATTTTTTTTAATCTGTGAATGTTGACTATATTTCTGGAATTAATTTGATCTCTTCATAAATGTAAAATTCATCAAAAAGGTTATGAATGCTGATTCTGTTGGATGTTCTTCTCTAGATAAATGTGAGTAAATAGTTTTCTAATATAGGCTATCAGCTGAACTCAGGTTGAAGATACATCCCAGATATATAAGTATCTTCCAGCTGATTGGTCAGTTGGAAAAAAGGGTATGTGAAGCTTTTGGTTCAAGTTTCAAAACTTCTGGAGTGTTGATGAAGTCTGTGGCATACATAAACCTTCCTGGTTTTGCTGTATTATTTCAGCTTTGGAAAAATAAGTTTTATTGCAGGCATTGTAGCCTTGATAATGCAGAAACAAAATTCTATGTCTGTGTTGCCAAGATGATTTGCAGTCTTTGGGGACCAGAGAGAATTACAACACCTCCCAAATGCTTTCTTTGAGTGGGATAAAACCGTTTTACTTTCACAGAGTGTCTCTGATAAACAGGCATGTCAGAAGAATATATGGTTGCTTTGATTTCAGAAGTTGTAAATTTCTGCAGCTTTAAAGCAAAGACTGTAGACTTGACTTGGAAAATTGAATGCATTATTGGAAGTATTGGGGTTCCTTTATGATTAATCTGTTGTTTCCACTTACAGTCACTAGTGGCTACTACATCGATTATTTTTAAAATGGATTTAAGGCATAACCTGACCCTAATTGCATTGTAATAATTCAGCCTGCAGTGACAAAACAGAAATAATGAACAATAGATAGCCTACATCCCAGAATTTTTTTCTTTCCCAAGTAGCTGATGGTAAAAGTAATGACAAAAATTTAGAAACTCCTATCAAGGCTCCCAGAAAATCAGGCAAACCTGCTTTGATTTACATTATTAACATGGTTAGGTGATTTGGCACTTAAGATTAAACCCAATGACCAGAATTGCCACTTAATTGCTCCGAGTAATTGGTGTGTGAACAGTATTGGAGCACTTGTTCAGGAGGCCAGAACCTATGTTCTCACTCTGCAGAATTAGCATAATCTTGGAACCTTGGGGCTTTTTCCTACCATCACAAAGGGTACATATAACGAGTGCTCAGAGGGGTGGTGGAAAAGGAAGTAATGTGTGGAGCTGCTAATGAAACACCTTTGTACAGTTGTCTGAGGAACTGCTTTCAAGTAAGGTACCAGTGCTGTTCACAGTATACCCGCTGGGTAGAAGTTGGTCTAAGCTGTTGGGCTTTTTAGAAATCTAATACTGCTTCATATGTCTGCTACCCATTCTTGATCTCTAGTCTTAGAGGAACTCTTAAGCCACAAAGACTGCTTTTGTACATCTGATAAATGGAAAATACAGGACTGCAGCATCTGCTTTACTTTTTGAACTTTCTTGCTATGACAAAATTGAAGTATTACCAGAACTAATTTTACTCGTGCAGTGTATAACTGTCAGTTAAAATTCCGTATTAATAGTATTTTCAGTCTGTTCAAATTTGCCTGAAGGACTATATTAAACAGCTTCATAATAAGCCTGTGTGGTATCTGTAGGAACAACAGTTGCATGTCCTAGTGAGTAAACGAATTTAAAGTTGGTCCCCTTACCCTGGCCTACCACCTGGCCAGGACACTGCAGAGCCATTCTGTGGGATGGGATGCAGTGGAGAATCAGGGAGGGGCAAGCTATTGTCTGAGAGCCATATTCACTTTATTTGTGATTAAAATGCATGTGCCTGAGCTAATAAGTCATGAAGAACTTGGGTAGTATGGTTAGTGTAGCACAGAAATTAAATTCAGCGTGCTTTATTAATTTCAGACCACTGCCAGTTGTGCCGGACCCCAGGACTTGAGTGTCACTTCATTTTTAGTCTTCTGAACTCATAGCTGTGGGCTTTGTTGTTATGCGAAGTTTTCCAGTCTTTTCCAGCTCCCTGGAAATATTGATTAAAGTTTTTTATTACAGATTTGAAGTGTATTTTTTTTTCCAGGCATTATACTGAGAGGTACTTTGAAAATGGTGCTAGGAGACTCTTTATAGTTGACCTATGGTCATGTCAGGCTTCATGATTCTCCTCACTCAGGCCTGTTGTGAAAAACTACTGGCTGAAAAAAATTGTTGAGACCCTTTTAGATCCTGACACTCCTCCCCTTGAGCTGGGGAATGGAGGAAGCCTGCAGCACTGTCCTAACGATTTCGCTGCTACATCTATGTGATGCATTGACTAAAATGGTGTCGTTTGTATTTGGATGTCTTTTTCAGTTTACGCAGCTATTTGGATCCTTTTGTGCACTGTCCGCTGTACAATCTTAATGACTTCTGTAAGCAGTTTATTTTTGTAAGCAAACCACTTTTTTCTCTAATTTTTGTTGACTAGTCCTGTTGTTGTTCTAATTAATAATGCATTGTTTAACTTCTGTAGGCTGTTCCTTAACTGTATGTCCTTTTGTGTATTTCTCTTTTTCCTGTGTAGACTTTGTTGTGGTTCTCATTGATGCTGCTGATCTTTAGACCCTGCAGTGATTTAGGTAGACATCAAGATAATACTGCCTAGTTTTGTTTGCACTGGGTAATATTACTGGATTGCATTCTAACTCATTCTATAATTCTTATTTTTGTCAGAGCCCAGAAGCTCACATTTGTAAGTGGGACCCAAAAATCCAAACCCATGTTTGTAAGGTTCTGAAATTGAGAAAGCATATAGCATCACTGCCATCTTGGATTTTATCTGATATGCAGGGCAAGTATGGCGCTCTTTCTCCGTTGCCTTTGGGTACTTCTCCTATCTTGAATCATTTATTACTGATCACACAGCACTGTTCTGGAGTGGTTTTGGATCTTACTTGTTCTTTCACTTAAATACATGAGCACCTGGAATTTTCTTGTGCACATTTTGTCTGATTTTTTTTTTCTTTATATATAAATTGCCTCTTCTGTACCCACTAAGAGATGGTAACAATTTTGCTTTTAAAAGTCTATAACTGATCAAAAATTGTAACTGTTTTGTCATGAAAAGAGGCTACTGCTGTATGTGCAGATAAGCTCACATTAGAGCTTTTCACTACTGAGAATGGGAGGTATCTTTCTCCTGGGTTTTTCTGCCATTTTATTCCACTAAGGTGGCTCGTGGAAAGCTCCAGTCATGCCAAAGCCACAGTAAAATAAGGAAAGGGATTTATGATAAAGGATGTCTCCATCTTGCAGAATCTTAGCCTAAGCTCAAGTGGGAAAGCTAGTAGCAAGAAGTAGAGGCTGTAATTTATGGTTGTTTCAAAGCATGGATGTATGTGTGTATTGAGGTGTGCATGGTGTGGATTATTTCATCCTGAAGTTTTTTAGCTGTCCTGCTGTAATGCACTGTGAAAATTTGCTGCTGCAAAATCTTGAGAAAGTATGTTCAGGAAAACTAGTTTTCTGTTTCAGGTGGTCAGATCTTCACAAATTGCCAGGCAAGAGAAGGGCCAAGTATTTTCAATCTTTGCAGTGACCAAACTTGGACATACAGTAACTGGAGTTCTTACTGCTTGTAAGATCTTAGGGATGTGTGTGGCTATGGTCTGGATGAAGTTTAGCAACTGAAACCCCTTGTATGAACCTGGCTGTTTTGGGGTTACTGCAGTGAAGATGTATGTTCTGCTGCTGGTATGGCTTTGGTGCCTCACAGTGATATTCAGAGTTTTGTCTGCAAAATTTGCTGCTTTTTCCTGTTGCTTACAAGGTAGATGCACCAGACTAGATTGGTTTATTTTCTATGTACGTAACCTTTTAAGTTTAATTTTCACATTTCCTATACCTGAATGAGAGAAAACGCATTTTCTTTATTTCCACCCCATCACACAGGAAATGGGGTTTATCTCTTCTAGCGGACCACAGCTTTCACTTTACTGTTACTGTTTGGCTAGCCTCTTTGATATGAAAAACTTCATATACAGACAGTGGCAGCTTCCTAAGCAGAGTATGGAAGTGCTTATATTGGCACCAAGCCTCATATCCAGTTAGTGTCTTGCTGTCTGTTCTGTCATCTTAGTCATGCCCTCTGACACTGAATTCTGCTTTTTATTCAAGCAGGGAATTTAGAGTAATTGATGTATTCTTTTGATTTTTGTTTGAATGAAAAAACTATGCCAGTTTCTCAAATTATGAATGTCTCACCATATTATTTGGTTTTAGACTCTCCCCTTTTATTCCTCCCTCTTTTTTTCCTCTACATTCTCATTCTGTTCTGGGACATTTCTCAGGGAAAACAAAGATCTGTTCTTACTAGCATTCATACTGTACACGGCTTGTGGTGGTGGTCTGTGAAGCAGTAACTGAAGTCTTGACTTTTGGTTTTGCAGTAGGGCAAGGGTGCCAGTTTTGGGGCAGAAGCACTGAGAATATTTCAAGCTGTCCTGCCATGTCATTGCTGGTGAATGCCAGTATTTGTGGCATAGTTCAGTTACCAGTTTAGTTTGGGGCAACTTCATAATTGTAACGCTATTTTCTGGAATGCTTCAGTATCATGGAGTGTTACCAATACTGTCTTGTAGGTAAAACTTGTTAGTTTACTTAGCTCTAGAAGAAAATGTGTGTCTGTGTGGTTTCAGCATAAGGGGGCAGCAACCAGGATTATTGTTTTGCTGAAGGATTTACAAAGTAATACTTCACTCAGAAGATTGTATTTTTATAGTTATGTAAATGTGAATTTGAGAAAGAGTACCTTGTGCCCAGAGTATTATGGTTCTTTTTTATTCAAAAGATTAGTAAAGTAAAACTTGTTAAAGACTAATTTACTGAAGGCTTTATTCTTTAACCCAAAGCAGAACTGCCAAATATGCAGCTTATATTCTTAGATAAGCTTAATGATGGAAAATTTGGCTCTGGGGTTTTGAATTTAGTAGCAGTTTACGTTCATTAGGGTGGCATCAGTGTGTTCTTATGAAGCTCAAATTTCTAGTAAGTTTCTTCCAAATGAGTCAATATTATGGTTCCTTTGGAGTGAAAGTAAACAATGATTAGTGAAGTCGCGGCTACCTAAAGTGGCTAGAAATGATGGTGTTTATAGTTTGTCTTCGGGATTATTTTGGGACAGTTTCTCACTTTCTGGCTCAGAAGTACCTGATGACTGAGTTCTAAATATTTGGGCAAGAAAGTGTCGTGATATTTTCTTTACAGAGACTTATCACCTATGTTGGTGCAATGCATATAAACATAATTTGCATCACTGGTACATAAAAATTAATCTTTAGGTATTTTTTAAGGGTTTGGAGGTGTGGTTTAGTCTTCTAAGTATTGTTCAATAACTTTTTTGAGTGCATTTTTAGTATTTAGTGACCTTTTATGTAATACCTAATCAGCATGCTTCATTAAGTGGTAAAACTCAAAGATACCCTGAATTCATCAGTTGAAGGTGTTCTACCACTCTTCCTGTTTCCCCATTACAAAATATCTGCATTGCTGAGGTCTGACATCAGCCTCAGAAGGAAAGCTTTGGTTTAGAGAAGTTTCATTATCTTGCATAGACTCGAATTTGTTTTAACTTTTATGCACACTCATTTGAGGTAGAAGTGATGTCTAAATATCGCTTTTCTACTTTTCTATTGAGAAACTTGTTTTGGGTGTTACAAAAGGTAAAGTGAGACAAATTAGTAAATTTTGAATGTGTACAGAAAACTAGGAAGACTGGCTGTTCCTGTATTGTGATTTCCATTTTCTCTTGCTGTTACCAATTTTCTGTATTGTAGTGGGTAGCAGTAAGTAATATGAGTTTATGGAACTGATTTAAGTTGTCAGACGCTTTGGAAGGTTCTAGTGATGGGGCAGAATTTGTGTTGATGTTTGGGGTGGTTTGTGTGGGTTTTTTTGTTTGTTTTCTTTGTGGTTTTTTTTTGGTCAGTTGAAAGAGTAATTATATCCTAGTTAAGCAAAGTGTAAATTAGAGGTTAATATGCATTTCACTGTTTTTCTGCTTCTCTGACGCAGAATATTAATGATGACTGTGTTTTTTGTTTTTTTTTTTTTTTTTGAATAAAGCAAAAATTAAGTATTCAGCTTTCAACTTTGAAATTTAGCATAGGGAAGAAGGATATTAAGATGCTACAGAGGAAAGAAAAGTTTGGTTTTAAACCAAGTTTTTAACACTACTCTTTGAAGACTTGTCATCAGCTTGATTAGTTTAAAAATTGAGAGGAAATAATTCAAATGCTGTGTTAGAAGTTAATTTTACTAAGAGATTCACTCCATGATCCTAGGCAAAGAGGCGTTTCTGCTGAAGTCTGCCTTTCTAGGCATTAAATCTTTGTTCCATAGTATGATTTGAGAGTTCTGTGGGGGGACTGACATCACTTAGCTTACCAGTGTTTTTTTTTTCCCTGACTCGGATAGTGATGTTTAATATTTTGGTTCAACAGTTCAAGTGATGATGAATTTCTGGACAGGATTATTGCACCACTACATGTAAAAAAGGTTTATCTTTCTTCACATAAAAGGGAGTCTTAAATTCCAGTGTTTTTATCAGAATTTTCTACTGTTTTCTTAATAAAAAGAACACTTGCTTTAACAGGGTTTCCAAACTGAATGTATGTTGATTTGACAAAAAAATTGAACCATGAAAAAGCTGAAAGAGTGCTACTGCCACAGTGCTTATGTTCTTGAGTTCAATTTGCAGAAAGAAGTGAGTATGTTCCTATCAGGGTTTTATCTTAATTTGTGTAACTGATTGTTAACAGTATGCCCAAGAGTACAATTATATTTAATAGGCAAGAGAGACTGTTTTTATAAGGTGCACAAGGTCTCTAATGTTATGTCTTTATAACCTTTGTGAAGCTTTCTGATGCATTTTTATTATGAAGTCTAGTAATGTAGGTTACTTACAAAGCAATTGAATTTTTGCATCCTATAGTGAAATTTTGGCAGTACTTTACATGAAGTATTTTTCTACAGGTTTTCATCATGACCTGTGTTTTAAACTACTAGATGGTATAAGTTTGTTCAGCAGTCTTTACAGTATGATCAAGGAATCACCATCAGTTTTTCAGTCGTGGTTGGCATTGTTCCCACAAGTTTAACAGATCATTCTGATAAATTTTGTGAAGCTATAAAGTAAGGATGATTTTGACCATTTCCAAGTGCTTACCCATATGTGAATTCCATTTTGTAGTTATACGTATGGCTGAGATAATAGTACTTTTACTTCCGTTAGTGTTTGATAAGCAATGTACCATTTCATGGATTCTGCTGTTAAGTACTCAGGAAATTAAGATTTATCTGTTACTGCTGTCCATGGTATAAAAAAATAAAACCAACAACAACAAAAAGAAACCCCACCACCCAAAAAAACCCCATGGATTCTCATGTAGTGTGTATATACTATTTGCAGAGATGTTCAGAATTTTCAGTAGGGTCTCCTTTAATGCTCTCAAGACTTGGGTGTTCAATTTACTATTTTTATTTCACAGGAAATAAGATAAATGCACATTTTGGGGTCCTTTACACTCATGGTGTCTCAGGTTATGCCTTTTGAGTTAAAAAAAGGACCTTTTCTCAGAAAAAAGGCACAGCTACAGGTTGGACATAGAAGAGATTCAAAGCAGCTCTGAGGAGAAGGACTTGGGGGTGTTGGTCAATGAGAAACTTCACATGAGCCAGCTTCAGTGTGTGCTTGTAGCCCAGAAAGCCAACTGTATCCTGGGCTGCGTCAAAAGGAATGTGACCAGCAGGTTGAAGGAGGTGTCCTGCCCCTCTATTTTGCTGCTCTCATGAGTAGCCATCAATTTGATAGGTGGATCATTCGGTGGATAAAGAACTGGCTGGATGGCCGCATGCAAAAACTTGTGCTCAATGGCTCAATGTCCAGCTGGAGACCAATAACTAGTGATGTCCCTCAGGGAGCGGTGTTGGGACCGGTCTTGTTCAACATCTTTGTCAGTGACATGGACAGTGGGATTGAGTGCCCTCAGCAAGTTTGCTGATGACAACCAAACTCTGTGGCTCGGTTGATACGTTGGAGGGAAGGAATGCCATCCAGAGGG